>WEDG01004484.1:0-12080 GCA_017591395.1 Schistocephalus solidus
CTTCGTTACCACTTCACTAGGACTGATCCGGACAATACTGTTTCAACTGCATGTACTTACTTGCTTCCTGCTCATCTGGAATTCTTTTCTTGTGCCGAAATTCGTCATAAAACGGATCAAATTGGAATTTGTTTCATCTTATTCAAGTTGACTGCGCAGGCTCTGCACCAATAAAAACTGAGAACCACTCAGGGAACCAAACGTGTACAACCTCGTGAAGATCTGAAGTTATCCAGGACCTTCGATATCTCCGAACGGCTGAGTCGTTCCTGAATATCCTTCATACCGTTTATAGTATTTTTCAAAACCGTTTTTGAACAAGTATAAACATTTTTTTGCTCATATTGCATTAAATACTCGCCATACTCCAAAGCCAGTCGGAAATTTTTCGTTATACGCTCAAAGGAGAACATACTTTTTTTCGCAGTGTTTTAACATTTATGGACTCAAAACAATTGTTTGCTAGCAACAGAACCAGTCACGGAACTTCCTTTAAAAGGAAAGCCTGTTGAGCTGGCTTCGACATCCACGACTGGCACTCCATCAGTTTATACTTGTAACCAAAAACCAGCAAAGCACGCAAAAAGCGTAATGGCAGCCAAATCCGTTGGCTACGAGGACGAATCTTGCGTTGGATGTTCTTATATTTTACTAAGAGTTCAAAAACTGGAAAATGAGCTTGCAGACTTAAGGAAGCTCTTGCAAGATAACATTACTCGACGAAATACGCTTAGCAATATTCCAGTTAAAAAGGCAGTGACTAAAGCACGAAAAGTATCAAAAACTACAACTGGTTACAGCTCACAATGTTCGGACGTGATTACCCATAACGACCGGATAACAGGAGCACAGTCTCTGAATCCTACGGACGACGACCAGAGCAAACCACAAATCTCATCCTGCTATCTTGGGTGTTATAAAGAGCCCGTAGTTGAATCCGAAGAAACAAACACGTGGCAAGCTGCAATGGGGAAACACCACAACAGGAGGACAAAGTCACAATCAACTCTGATGGATTCATTGAAGCCTTCAGATGAGAGTTTGGTCAGAGGTAGACTTAATCCCAACGAGAGCTCTGTAAACCGTTCTCGTGCCCTAAGGAGAACTCAGGAGGAAGCGAAAATTCCAAGTACCAGGATCGACAACAGTGTTTAGTTATTCAGGGTTTGCACGAGTCAACTGCCGTCCGACCAGAAGACCGTGTCACCGAAGACCTTGGTCGTTTAATGGCCTCCTAAACCAGTTGCTCCCACCGGGCGTGGAAGTTATAGTTATTAAAGCATTCCGGATCGGCAAAAAGTCTGAAGACAGCCTAGGAACGCCGCGACCGCGACCGCTGAAAATAATGCTAGAGAACAAAGACCAAATCAAGGCGATCCTATCCAAAAACTAACCTACGTCACTCGCATACAGAGGTTTTTTTCAACCGGACTACTCCCCTGCGGAAAGGCTGAAACGCCAGGGAACTTGTCTTGGAACTACAATCAAGACTGAAGGCTGGCGAACACAATCTGGCTATTTTTAAGGGGAAGGTAGTTCAAAAGAATACGAATTTTCCTCATTGTCTATCGGCCACCTAGGATAGAGCGAGTCGCGGACACCCGCTTGTTGGAACAATTAGAAAATTTCTCCAGTAGACCTAATGTAATGATTATGGGTGACTTCAACGCACCAGGAATTAACTGGAGCACTGATCAATCATCATGCCCGATATCAACTTTTGATTATGTTTTTCTGCAAAAGACCTTGAATGCACTCCTCACACAGCATGTCCCTTTCCCCACCAGAACACGTGAAGGACAAAGGGCTAACTGTCTTGACCTGGTTTTCACGAAAACATCAGGCAGCATTGACGAGATTATTTCAATGCCTCCGCTCGGTCGTAGTGATCACGTGGTGCTTATATGGGACTACTCCTTATTCTCCGTTGCCCCTGCTATAGAGGAAAAATGGCGTAACGTTTGGCGAGGAAACTTTCATCAGATGCGAGCAAGATAAACACACATCAACTGGACCTCAATATTTTTCGAGCACCGTAAACGAAGATTGGGAGTCTTTCCGAAATGTTCTTCTGCAACTTATTGACAACCACTGCCCGCTAACGAGTGTCCATCACAGCAAGCGTCCTGGGCGGCTAGACAGCAACTTAAAAAGGGAAATAAACAGGAAGCACAAGTTGTGGAGAAAATATCGCGAGTCTAATCAAGTCGCCTATTTTTAATAAGTATAAAGCGCAGAGAAACAAAATGAGAAGCCTTATTCTTACAACGCGAAGAGAATTTGAGAAGACTTTTGCTGCAAAAGGCAACGCAGAATCCAAAGTTAGTCTACAGTTACCTCCGTAGATGTACAAGGAATAAACATCAAATACCGCTGATTAAGACTGCCGTGGGCGTCGAAATTTCTGAAAACAGGGAAAAAAAGCCGAGTACTTTTTCACAGTTCTACCGCTCAGTCTTCACAAACGAGGCCAAGGTTCCTTCGTCCCTCAGTGGATAACCCGCCGACTGCAAGCATTAGCCACATACTATTCTCAGAATTTCTGATCCAAAAGGAATTAAAAGAACTAAAAGAGTCGAAATCCCCAGGACCAGACGAGCTTCCACCCAAGCTTCTGAAAGAACTCGCCAATGAACTTTCCGCACCTTTGTCAGTGCTCTTTCAAAAGTCCTTTGACTCCGGAACACTTCCTTTCGATTGGAAGCTGGCACATATAACTCCCTTGTACAAAAGCGGTAGCCGGGCGTCAGTGACAAACTACAGGCCATAAGCTTAACATGCATCCTTGGCAAGATTATGGAAAGGATCATCAAGAGCGAATTGGTGAAATTCCTAGAGACTCATAATTTGTTATCAAAGCTGTCAACACGGGTTCAGAAAAAGGAAGATCATGCACAACGAATTTGCTGTATTCGATCCAGAGGTGGACCCAAGCACTTGAAGATAGACACGCGGTTCACATTGCCTTCATTGACTTTCAAAAGGCCTTCGATACTGTGCCGCACGAGAGACTGCTTTACAAGCTAGAAAGAATTGGAATCAGAGGTAACCTCCTCAAGTGGATCGAAAAACTTCCTCGTGGGTCGGCGCCAGGTTGTGTGCATCGGCCAAGAGAGGTCAAGTTCTGCTGCGGTCGAGAGTGGGGTTCCTCAGGGTTCAGTACTAGGGCCAATACTGTTTTTAATATACGTGAACGATTGTGTCAGGAATCTCGACTGTGAAGCAGCAATGTTTGCCGACGACATTAAAAATCTGGAATGTAATCCAGAGCCCTGCTGACGAAGATAAACTGCAGATCAACCTAACTCGGTTGGAGGAGTGGTCGAATCATTGGCTTTTTGCGGTTCAACGTCGATAAGTGTACAATACTTCGCTTAGGCAACCCATCTGGATCTGCCGAAAGTAGAAGTTACTTTCTCAACGGTGAAGCCTTAAAAAGACGTGGAAACCCAAAAGGACCTTGGTGTGCTGATGACCACCATCTTTAAACCATCGTCTCACTGCTCGAAAGTGGCGAAGATCGCAATTTCGGTGTTGCATGCCATCAGACGAGCCTTTTGGATTTCGATGAAGATCTTTTTGCTAAGACCTTTTGGAACATTCATTCAGGCCACATTTGGAATATGCTATGCACGCCTGGAAACCCTGGACAGTTCAAGATCAGAACTGCCTCGAAAGAGTCCAGAGGAAAGCCACCAAAATGGTTAGAAGTCAAAGCTCCTTGCCATATCCCAACCCGCCTAATGAATCTTAATCTGTTCCCTTTGAGTTATAGGCAAATGCGTGGTGATCTCCTGCAGACATTCCGCATTGTGAAGGGATTGGATTGTTGCCTGGAATTCTCGGACTTCTTTGAATTTGCCACCACGACCCATCTCCGAGGTCACCCATTGAAACTGCGTGTCCAGCAGGCGAGACTGGATGTGCGCAAGTTCTCCTTCTCTGTCAGAGTGGTTAAACCATGGAATGCCCTCCCTGAAGACGTTGTGATGTCACCATCGCTGGAAAGCTTTAAAAGGAACCTTGACAGTTTTATGTTCCGCAACGAGCCTGAGCGATGAGGCATTTATCTTAACCCTCGAGAGTCGTGCACCACTTGTCAAATTTTATGACCGCCTTTTTGTACCTTGGCAACCCACACGGTTTCTCTGTATACCGCACTTAATTTTTACGTTACAAATAGGGTACTCAAAGGCCCATGCCTATTTCCCTCAATAAATTGAATTGAATTGAATTGAATTGAATTCCATTGAACCAACCGATTGTTCTGAGGACAACGGCAGCCACCTCACTAACGCCAAAACCATCAGGGAACCAATTGCCCAAAGAGATGTCAGAACTGATTCCGTAACGCCCAGCGTTCTCACTAAAGAAACCAGAGTTACCGAAAATCATCACGAAACGGAAAAGACATACGACCTTGACGTTAGAGGAGACGCAGTTGGGCCCATAAAATTGACAAACGCAACAGGAAATTTGGTTGGCGCAAAATTGAAGTGCTTGTATACAAATGCGCAAAGCCTTTTTTTCAAAACTTGATGAGTTAAAAATTTGCCTTGCCGAAGTATCTCCGGATGTGATAGCAGTAACCGAAACCTGGCTGTCGGGCAGTATTCTGAGATAGCGAAATAACATTGTCTGGGTACCAAATATATCGGAGGGACAGAGAAAACCGACAGGGTGGTGGAATAATTGTGTATGTGAAAGACGTGCTAATAGTGTCTGACAAGACGAGCAAGTTTGCGTGCAGCACTGAAGCCATATGGTTGAACATCAAGGCTCTTGGCTCTCCATGTCTAGATGTCCTCATTGTCTATCGGCCACCTAGGATAGACCGAGTCGCGGACACCCACTTGTTGGAACAATTAGAAAATTTCTCCAGTAGACCTAATGTCATGATTATGGGTGACTTCAACGCACCAGGAATTAACTGGAGCACTGTTCAATCATCATGCCCGAAATCGACTTTTTGATTATGTTTTTTTCTGCAAAAGACCTTGAATGCACTCCTCACACAGCATGTCCCTTTCCCCACCAGAACACGTGAAGGACAAAGGGCTAACTGTCTTGACCTCGTTTTCACGAAAACATCAGGCAGCATTGACGAGATTATTTCAATGCCTCCCGCTCGGTCGTAGTGATCATGTGGTGCTTATGTGGGACTACTCCTTATTCTCCGTTGCGCCTGCTATAGAGGAAAAAAACGGCGTAACGTTTGGCGAGAAACTTTCATCAGATGCGAGCAGATTATAACACACATCAACTGGACCTCAATGTTTTCGAGCACCGTAAACGAAGATTGGGAGTCCTTTCCGAAATGTTCTTCTGCAACTTATTGACAACCACTGCCCGCTAACGAGTGTCCATCACAGCAAGCGTCCTGGGTGGCTAGACAGCAACTTAAAAAGGGAAATAAACAGGAAGCACAAGTTGTGGAGAAAATATCGCGAGTCTAATCAAGTCGCCTATTTTTAATAAGTATAAAAGCACAGAGAAACAAAATGAGAAGCCTTATTCTTACAAAACGCGAAGAGAATTTGAGAAGACTTTGCTGCAAAAGGCAACGCAGAATCAAAGTTAGTCTACAGTTACCTCCGTAGATGTACAAGGAATAAACATCAAATACCGCTGATTAAGACTGCCGTGGGCGTCGAAATTTCTGAAAACAGGGGAAAAAAAGCCGAGTACTTTTCACAGTTCTACCGCTCAGTCTTCACAAACGAGGCAAAGGTTCCTTCGTCCCTCAGTGGATAACCCGCCGACTGCAAGCATTAGCCACATACTATTCTCAGAATTTCTGATCCAAAAGGAATTAAAAGAACTAAAAGAGTCGAAATCCCCAGGACCAGACGAGCTTCCACCCAAGCTTCTGAAAGAACTCGCCAATGAACTTTCCGCACCTTTGTCAGTGCTCTTTCAAAAGTCCTTTGACTCCGGAACACTTCCTTTCGATTGGAAGCTGGCACATATAACTCCCTTGTACAAAAGCGGTAGCCGGGCGTCAGTGACAAACTACAGGCCCATAAGCTCCAACATGCATCCTTGGCAAGATTATGGAAAGGATCATCAAGAGCGAATTGGTGAAATTCCTAGAGACTCATAATTTGTTATCAAGCTGTCAACACGGGTTCAGAAAAGGAAGATCATGCACAACGAATTTGCTGTATTCGCTCCAGAGGTGGACCCAAGCACTTGAAGATAGACACGCGGTTCACATTGCCTTCATTGACTTTCAAAAGGCCTTCGATACTGTGCCGCACGAGAGACTGCTTTACAAGCTAGAAAGAATTGGAATCAGAGGTAACCTCCTCAAGTGGATCGAAAAAACTTCCTCGTGGGTCGGCGCCAGGTTGTGTGCATCGGCCAAGAGAGGTCAAGTTCTGCTGCGGTCGAGAGTGGGGTTCCTCAGGGTTCAGTACTAGGGCCAATACTGTTTTTTTAATATACGTGAACGATTGTGTCAGGAATCTCGACTGTGAAGCAGCAATGTTTGCCGACGACATTAAAAATCTGGAATGTAATCCAGAGCCCTGCTGACGAAGATAAACTGCAGATCAACCTAACTCGGTTGGAGGAGTGGTCGAATCATTGGCTTTTTGCGGTTCAACGTCGATAAGTGTACAATACTTCGCTTAGGCAACCCGTCTGGATCTGCCGAAAGTAGAAGTTACTTTCTCAACGGTGAAGCCTTAAAAAGACGTGGAAACCCAAAAAGGACCTTGGTGTGCTGATGACCACCACCTTAAAACCATCGTCTCACTGCTCGAAAGTGGCGAAGAGGGCAATTTCGGTGTTGCATGCCATCAGACGAGCCTTTTTGGATTTCGATGAAGATCTTTTTTTGCTAAGACCTTTGGAACATTCATTAGGCCACATTTGGAATATGCTATGCACGCCTGGAAACCCTGGACAGTTCAAGATCAGAACTGCCTCGAAAGAGTCCAGAGGAAAGCCACCAAAATGGTTAGAAGTCAAAGCTCCTTGCCATATCCAACCCGCCTAATGAATCTTAATCTGTTCCTTTGAGGTTATAGGCAAATGCGTGGTGATCTCCTGCAGACATTCCGCATTGTGAAGGGATTGGATTGTTGCCTGGAATTCTCGGACTTCTTTGAATTTTGCCACCACGACCCATCTCCGAGGTCACCCATTGAAACTGCGTGTCCAGCAGGCGAGACTGGATGTGCGCAAGTTCTCCTTCTCTGTCAGAGTGGTTAAACCATGGAATGCCCTCCCTGAAGACGTTGTGATGTCACCATCGCTGGAAAGCTTTAAAAGGAACCTTGACAGTTTTATGTTCCGCAACGAGCCTGAGCGATGAGGCATTTATCTTAACCCTCGAGAGTCGTGCACCACTTGTCAAATTTTTTGACCGCCTTTTGTACCTTTGCAACCCACACGGTTTCTCTGTATACCGCACTTAATTTTACGTTACAAATAGGGTACTCAAAGGCCCATGCCTATTTCCCTCAATAAATTGAATTGAAATTGAATTGAATGATCTAATAAAGTCAGTAAGGGGACTACGAAATCCTATAGCTTCTAGTTTAGCTAGAAGTCGTTTATGAGGCACTTTATCGAATGCCTTACTCAGATTAAAATAGATAACTACCACAGACAGATGATCATTACGAAGAGAGGTTAGTAGATTTAGAAAAGACATGTGGCAGGTTTCACAAGAGCAGTCCGGTAAGAAGCCATGTTGGGAAAAGTTGATAATTTGATTGCTTATGCAAAAATCTGAGATTTGTTTCGCAATTAGTTTTTCGAAGAGTTTAGCAAGAGAGGGCGTTTTATGAACACCGCGATAGTTATGAATGTCCGAGCGGGAACCAGATTTAAAAACTGGTATTTTAATAGAAGTTTTCCAGTAATCGAGGAAGAAACCATTTTCGAGAAAAAAGTCTTCGCGAAAAGATCTTCACCGAAATCCAAAAAGGCTCATCTGATGGCATGCAACACCGAAATTGCGCTCTTCGCCACTTTCGAGCAGTGAGACGATGGTTTTAAGGTGGTGGTCGTCAGCACACCAAGGTCCTTTTGCGTTTCCACGTCTTTTAAGGCTTCACCGTTGAGAAATTAACTTCTACTTTCGGCAGATCCAGATGGGTTGCCTAAGCGAAGTATTGTTCACTTATCGACATTGAACCGCAAAAGCCAATGATTCGACCACTCCTCCAACCGAGTTAGGTTTATCTGCAGTTTATCTTCGTCAGCAGGGCTCTGGATTACATTCCAGATTTAATGTCATCGGAAAACATTGCTGCTTCACAGTCGAGATTCCTGACACAATCGTTCACGTATATTAAAAACAGTATTGGCCCTAGTAATGAACCCTGAGGAACCCCACTGTCGACCGCAGCAGAACTTGACCTCTCTTGGCCGATGCACACAACCTGGCGCCGACCCACGAGGATGTTTTCGATCCACTTGAGGAGGTTACCTCTGATTCAAATTCTTTCTAGCTTGTACAGCAGTCTCCCGTGCGGCACAGTATCGAAGGCCTTTTGAAAGTCAATGAAGGCAATGTGAACCGCGTGTCTATCTTCAAGTGCTTGGATCCACCTGTGGAGAGAATACAGCAAATTCGTTGTGCATGATCTTCCTTTTCTGAACCCGTGTTGACAGCTTGATAACAAATTATGAGTCTCTAGGAATTTCACCAATTCGCTCTTGAGGATCCTTTCCATAATCTTGCCAAGGATGCATGTCAAGCTTATGGGCCTGTTGTTTGTCACTGACGCCCGGCTACCAGCTTCCAATCGAAAGGAAGTGTTCCGGAGTCA
This sequence comes from Schistocephalus solidus, assembly GCA_017591395.1. Taxonomy (NCBI): domain Eukaryota; kingdom Metazoa; phylum Platyhelminthes; class Cestoda; order Diphyllobothriidea; family Diphyllobothriidae; genus Schistocephalus; species Schistocephalus solidus. Next base: position 8,787 of record WEDG01004484.1, read on the forward strand.
AATGACTTTTGAAAGAGCACTGACAGAGGTGAGGTAAGTTCATTGGCGAGTTATTTCAGAAGCTTGGGTGGAAGCTCGTCTGGTCCTGTGGATTTCGACTCTTTTAGTTCTTTTAATTCCTTTTGGATCAGAAATTCTGAGAATATTATGTGGCTAATGCTTGCAGTCGACGGGTTATTTATTTATTTATTGCCAGTTTACAGGCATGGGTCTTTGAGTACCCTATTTGTAACGTAAAATTTAGTGCGGTATACAGAGAAACCGTGTGCGTTGCAAAGGTACAAAAGGCGGTCATAAAATATGACAAGTGGTGCACGACTCTCGAGGGTTAATATAAATTCCTCATCGCTTAGGCTCGTTGCGGAAAAAAAAATTGTCAAGGTTTCTTGTAAAACTTTCCAGCGATGGTGACATCACTACGTCTTCATGGAGGGCATTCCATGTTTTAACCACTCTGACAGAGAAGGAGAACTTGCGCACATCCAGTCTCGCCTGCTGGACACGCAGTTTCAATGGGTGACCTCGGAGATGGGTCGTGGCGGCAAATTCAAAGAAGTCCGAGAATTCGAGGCAACAATCCAATCCCTTCACATTGCGGAATGTCTGCAGGAGATCAGTATCAGTATCACCACGCATTTGCCTATAACTCAAAGGGAACAGATTAAGATTCATTAGGCGTGTTGGATATGGCAAGGAGCTTTGACTTCTAACCATTTTGGTGGCTTTCCTCTGTACTCTTTCGAGGCAATTCTGATCTTGAACTGTCCAGGGTTTCCAGGCGTGCATAGCATATTCCAAATGCAGCCTAATGAATGTTCAGAATTTAGAATTTATATTTGGTTAGCACCGGCAAGGCACTGTCTAAGCAAACATTCGTAACGAAATAAAGTCATGACAATGTGTGCAGATAAAATGTACAAATACATTACTTGTCCTGCTATGTCAACAGTTAGCGATGTTTTAAAATTAATGGTGAACTAGAAAAAATAGGCAGTGAAAAAAATTTTTTACCATGAAAATGGAGGCAGAGTTCAATAAGCCTTCATTTTTTAATAGAAGGTAGGAGAAAAACACTGTTAAGAAAAATGGTCAGGTGGTAGAGTAGGGTAATACGGTAGTAGCATTTCAGAATGAGATAATGAAACGTCGAGGGGATTAGTTCTTGATCACTTAGGCGTATGAAACAAAATCTCACGAAAATGGATCAATGAACTTAAGTCCTCAGCATCTTAGGATCCAGAATTGAATTCTGATGATGGTTACTATCGAAAGAAACGGTAGCATTTTATACTGTGGACCACTGAATGTGTACGTCCGAATGACGTCATTGTTTGGATGACTAATGATATAAGGAGACATCATAGTTCATGGGCGACCCGAGGTAGCGAAAATATAGTTTCAAGAGGGTCACTTAAATTCCCGTTGGTCCTTTCTCCAAGTCATGGGGAAAGCTACTGGGAAAAGATGAGGAAAATAAAAGGTTAATAGAATCAGTGTTAAGATAAATGTGCAGTCTTCGCTTGAATGCAGATAGACTAGTTAACGACCTTATTTCAATTGGCAAGTTATTCCAAAGAAAACTATACCTAGAAGCAAAGAAGAGAGAGCGTTTACACGTGGAGGATGCAGGGGGAGGTATAATTAATGCAGAATTTCTTAGGTTATAAGGAAGACTAACAGGGGGTAATGACAGAAAGCTTGGGGAGAGTTGAACTATTATTTAGTCGGAAAAGGAGACAAAAGCCTGCTTCAAGTCTCCTGACCAAATAAATTTAGCTTCATTAGCTGGCATCTTGTTGAGTAGGAAGTAGCTGAAAGAGTCGGAAATAGGAGTTTTTTTGTGAAATGTCTTTGGAAATTTTAATTTTGAACGGCTAGATTCGTTTATTAAACCGAAGAAAAGACAGCAAAATTCAAGAATCGGAAGTACAAACATACGATAAAGTCTTAATTTAATTTCAGGAAGGTAGAAATTATAAGAAATAAAGCCGCAAATCTGAGCAGCTTTGGCCGTAATTCTATCGGCATGAGGCGAAAGATCTAATTTATTGGTGTAGCTAAAGCCCAAGTCCTTGATGGAGGAACATTCAATTATAGGGCAACCTTCAAAAATAAGAGGTTGCGGCAGCCTTACAGGCCCAAAACTCATGTAGCGACATTTAGTAGGTGAGAACTCCATTAGCCATGTGGAGCTCCAGGCCGAAAGAGCGTCTAAGTCTGAATGAATTTGTTCTAGGCACCGTTCGGTCGTAGAGTTAGAGAAGGAATACACGCATTTGAGGTCATCAGCATAAATAAAAGATTGAGAATGTTTAACTATCGATGAAATATCATTTATATACAGTAAGAACAACAAAGGACCTAATACGATACCTTGAAGGACACCACTAACAATTGGGGTAGCACTTGAGTACGAGGACCCTACTAAAACGTTTTGCTTTCGATCATTTAGGTATGAAAAAGGTTGAAAAAGTCAAGGTCGTGTGCAAATAACCACCAATTATTTGCTCTCCAACTTGGACGATTTGATTTTTTTTTCAATTCAATTCAATTTATTGAGGGAAATAGGCATGGGCCTTTGAGTACCCTATTTGTAACGTAAAATTAAGTGCGGTATACAGAGAAACCGTGTGGGTTGCCAAGGTACAAAAGGCGGTCATAATATTTGACAAGTGGTGCACAACTCTCGAGGGTTAAGATAAATGCCTCATCGCTCAGGCTCGTTGCGGATCATAAAACTGTCAAGGTTCCTTTTAAAGCTTTCCAGCGATGGTGACATCACAACGTCTTCAGGGAGGGCATTCCATGGTTTAACCACTCTGACAGAGAAGGAGAACTTGCGCACATCCAGTCTCGCCTGCTGGACACGCAGTTTCAATGGGCGACCTCGGAGATGGGTCGTGGTGGCAAATTCAAAGAAGTCCGAGAATTCCAGGCAACAATCCAATCCCTTCACAATGCGGAATGTCTGCAGGAGATCACCACGCATTTGCCTATAACTCAAAGGGAACAGATTAAGATTCATTAGGCGGGTTGGATATGGCAAGGAGCTTTGACTTCTAACCATTTTTGGTGGCTTTCCTCTGGACTCTTTCGAGGCAGTTCTGATCTTGAACTGTCCAGGGTTTCCAGGCGTGCATAGCATATTCCAAATGTGGCCTAATGAATGTTCCAAAGGTCTTAGCAAAAAAAGATCTTCATCGAAATCCAAAAAGGCTCGTCTGATGGCATGCAACACCGAAATTGCCCTCTTCGCCACTTTCGAGCAGTGAGACGATGGTTTTAAAGGTTACC
>WEDG01004485.1:0-75998 GCA_017591395.1 Schistocephalus solidus
CGTGACCTCTGGCTATCTCGCAATGTGAGATGTAAGCCGTTCAACCCCTGTGGTGTGAAACTCTGGTGCTTGTGTTGGGGGCCAGGTCGTGTACGTAGTGCACGTAGGCGAGGTCACTAGCAGCTGCGCCTGCGCTTCGCATCAGACAACTGACCGGCTCGGACAGTGGTCTGACTGTGAGGTGGGGAGAGTGAGGTCGACAGCTCAGCGCATTTTCCTCACTATAAACAATCTGACGCGCTTGAAACTATCACGGTGCGCTAAAAGCCGTGGCGGAAGGTTGCCAACTGACGGGATAACTCGGACCGCGAGGTCAGCCCAATGTGTGTTTTGTGTGTGAGTGGCTGACTGGCGGACTGGAGAGTCGGGTTGCAATGGCTCCTTCTTAATGTGGCCTTTATGGCACTCCCACCCGTGGGATCCGAGCCAGGTGTGGTGGCACGCCCAGGGGCGGCTCCAGCCGCGCCAGCCACCTGCGCCCTCTCCCATCTCCGGTCTTCTTGACTCTGTCTTGACACCCGGGCTCAGGTGGGGGAAGGAGGAGAGTGCGGTAGCTGCAGCGCAAGGCTACTATCACTTTAAAACTAATTCACGCGCAAGTCACCGTCCCTGCACCACCTGGTGTGGGCATACGGTGGACCTCGTCGAAATCGACGGTCGAACTGTCGTGTGTGTGTGTGCCCCTAAACGGAGCCACGTGGTAGATGCGTTGGACCAACACGAGGGCCATATTAGGGCATGGCAGGCGTTATTCGGGTTGCGCTCCCATAACAAATGCCGAACATGTGGGTGTGGTGGCACGCCTAGGTGCGGCTAGGACTTAGGGGACCCGGCCGCGCCAGCCACCTGCGTCCTCTCCCGCCTCCGGTCTTCTTGACTCTGTCTTGACACCGGGCTCAGGTGGGGAGGAGGAGGAGAGTGCGGTAGATGCAGCGCAAGTCTACTATCACTTAAAACTAATTCACGCGCAAGTCACCGTCCCTGCTCCACCCTTCCATGGAGAATACGGTGGACATCGTCGGACTACGATGGTCGAACTGTCGTGTGTGTGTGTGTGTGTGTGTGTGTGTGTGTGTGTGTGTGTGTTTGTGGCAGGCGCAGACATGCCGCTTAGCTTTCTCAGCTAGTGCGCTTGATCTCAGAATTAGTTGCTCAACAAGATCAGACAATCGACTGGTGTTTGCGAGAGGTAAACAGAGTGAGATTGATCCGAGCGCACATTCCTTGCTATCAAGTATATGAAGCTTTCAAATCCGTCGCCTGGAAGACTACCAACTGACGAGTCGACACGGCCCTGGTTGATGGACGCTTCACCGATTGGTTACGGGATTCACTCATCCCGTTCTGACTTGGCAGAACGTTGTCGGTAATGTTCTTCTGCCTATAACTCGTCCCGCCCTAAGAAGAGGGAGGGCCAGACTGCCCCTCCCACTCATTTAGCATTCGAGCCACCCCATTTTTCTTTGGTTCAATTCTGGTTCATTGTGCGCGGATAAAATATGTATTGCACGAGCAGAGGGGTGTGTGTTAGTACACCTACGTGCAGGTCCATGCCACACCATCCACTTGATTTCGATCCCGCCTCTGGTCATTTTGATTGCACCAGGACAACGCGCCTAGGCCGCTAATGGGGGAGAGAGTGCAGTAGATGCTTCCCAAGTCCACTCTCAGCAAAAACTACTTCACGCCCATGTCACCATACCTGTTTAAACTCGCTATGGTGAATACGGTTGCTAGCGTTGGAAACGACGTTCAAACTGTCGTCGCCTCGTGTTACGCCTAGACTGACTGCTGTAGTTCTGTCTGCCGCTACAAAAAACCGCACCAGACGGCTGCCATTCTCCGAAAGTCGATTAGTGTACTGGAGGGGAAGAAAGATTGAGGTCTATACCGGTGACCCTATCCTTGCGGCAATTTAGCTCATTTCTAAGCATAATAGGTTCAAAGTGTTTTTAAATTATCACAACGCGCTAAAAGTCGCGCTTTTATGTGCAATAGCTCTCAAATGCCACTCTGTTTGCAGATGACCACCAGACCAAAGCAGCTGTTCACTACAGTTCTGTTCAAGCCTAGCACCACGTTGTGCGAAAATTGTCCTTATGTCTCTGCATAGAGCGATCGAGGAACGCAAGTTTATTGTCATCATTTTGATCAATTTTTTTGATATTTTTCTTGTTGATGTAAAGCATAGATTTAGAATAATATTATTGGATGGCTATCTTAGTTACATAGTTTGCGTATCCTCAAACAGGATAATTTTCCACTTTCTTAAGTGTACTTGTAGCGAAACATCGATTTCAACGGCGAGAACTAATTAATATTTCCCTCTTTTCGGCAATAATGTCAGTTTTAATCAAATGGAAGGCAGGGTACGCATTAAATAGCAATATGTCGGTTAAAACGGCCGCAGTAACAGTTCGCTCGAAACCGGAAATGAACTGCGTCCGAAAACGTCTGCCCGTTGGATCGCTGGTAGGAAAATGCCTGAATGTGCTGTAGATTAACTAAGCGAAAGACCGGTCTTCATCTGTGGTGATGCCCCCGAACGAAAACAGTCAACGAAATACTTTAGAATTCTGTAGCTTCTTCAATAGTTTTTTTTATATAAAATTTATCCAGAGATGAAAGAAATGAGACGGGGATAAACAAAAGATACTATTTAGCGGGGTAACTTCATTTCATGAAAATATACCCGTCACTGGAAATGTAGTTTCACTAATTTTATTTGCAAAACTTTTTTAATTAATTCTTACTCAGGGAATGTGGTAAACTGAGTTTTTTTTACGAAACCCTTAAATACGTAACGAAGGCAGGCTTAATTTTAATTTACTAGAATTTTATTTTAAACCAAGAATTGGTTTTCAATAGAGCAGTTTGGGGATGCTGCTGTTCATTGTGCCAGAAAACATTTACCTTGAATTATTAAAGTATATGACGCCTCAGTGGTCCAATAGCTACACCCAATTAGATACAAATAACGCATTTCGGATGAACAACTCCAAACACGGAAAAAACCAAACCCTTGGATAACTGGATAAACGGGTGCTTGATTAGACTGAATGCATTCCAAACTAGCAGGCTAGCGAATTTAATACATGAGGTCATCAGCGGTTTATGAAAGGCTAATTGACTTACCGTCCTCATTTTCCTTTCTCAAAATTCCCTTTCCAGCATGCTGTTGCATGCGTTAAATTCTTACGCAACAAGGACTTGCGAGCACAATTTTGCTCACTTTGACGAATGCATTCGTAACCTTGCGGTAGTGGGGGCGAAGTTACATTATTTTTGCGACCTTCATCCCCATCCCTTCAACGCTATTAAAACTTGAGTTTTGCTGATATTTGGTAGTTTCACATGCTTTTACCGCAACCGATATGGTATTTTAACTTCGAACTGTGGATTACTACATTCCGTTACCCGAGAAAGCCACTCAGGAAGTTTTTTTAAAAATTACATATGCTCTGCTTTGTAGGGTCCTGTTTTCTACTGTACCCCATACGACTATTGCCAATGGACTAATTTCCTGTGGGAGAGTTATGAAGCGTTTGGTAACCACTCAGACACTAGCATTAGCGAAACATGTTACGAAGAGAGATAAGGGACAACGGCGTGACCACTTCTGGCTCATTAGTTCTCATCGCTTAGTCTCAGGAGCAGCTAGTTGGGGCCCGCATCCAGCGGGGAATAAATGCCTCGAACCCTGTACGGTCATATACAAACTAACACGACAATGGCGTTCCCGTTCTATATTGATTGAAGTACGGAATGAGGTTCTTCAAGGCAAAAACGGCAATTCCGTTCTACAGTCAGAATAGGTCAATAAACTCCATTCTTAGTTACGAAGGTATGTGTTTAGTTTAAGGGTGACTTATGTGGCCGCTTCTCAAGACAGGGGAATAGGAACCACCCGCAATGCATGTGGCTTTGAGCCCAATTCCGGAAAACTTCGGTTTAGGATTAAGGCGAGGGCTAGGATTGAGGTCAGATTTAGGGTGAGGGTCAGGAGTATGTTGGTGTTTTAAGATTTGGGTTTGTGTTAGGGTTAGTTAGGATTAAGCCACGGTAATTTTCACCCTTCCCGAAATTTATCGCACGGCCACCTAGGTTAAGTGGGCAAGGTGCTCCCATTCCCGTGTCCCGATTGACAGCCATACAATTAATCCTTATCACGTTTTTCTTTAATAATTATTATGAGCGGACAAGGATACTTTCCCATATCAACTCGTCTGCACGTTCTGAGGCTATCAAAGTAAAAGGCAGCATTAAAAGATAAGTTCGACAACGTTCACTGCAGCAAGGGGCGGGGTTACAAGTCTCAGCAAGCATTGACAGCAAGTGTTCTCTTCAACCGAGTGCCAGGAGTGGAGGTTGTTAGCCCCGGCACGAAGTACCTGCGTGCGCCTGTTTCTCGTCTGCCCGTAGCCAATCGGCGAAAGGTGCAGCGTCGATTGGCACCATGCGGCCCCCACGACAGGCCTATTCACGCAAGGTGAGAGCAATAGGCATGGATCTCTTGTATGCCCCCCCCAGGCAGGACACGGGAATAGAAACACCTCCGCTCTCGTAATACAGAGGTCTATATGCTAAGTTCTAGGAGTAATATTTGGTAGCGATGCATGCATGGCCACTTAAACAGGACATCGAAATAGATATTGTTCCACCCGCTTAAAATAGGTGGCCTCATTGACACAGACATAAACCAGACCCTAAACTTAACACTAACTTCCACCATAATCCAACACATTATTTCCTTGAAAGTTAGCGCAAAACCACATGTATTGTGGACGGTTACTTTTCCCGAGTCCTGTTTAGGCTGACATACAAGGCATCTTTACTTAATATTTATTTCCTTGTTCCTTCTAACAAGAATACTTATTCTAAACATGGCATGACCATCTCATAACCATAAATCTAACCATATTTCCCGTGGCATTTAGCGGAAATCCACCCACATTGCCGGCATTCCTACTCCCATGTCCCGTTGGGAGAGAGGCGTGGATGGGGTCATATAAACTATCCTTACGGAGCAATCGATTGCGGGGGGGGGGTTCGGTGGAGTGAAGGCGGTATGGGAGAGATGGCCCCCCTAAGAGTAAACCGCTACAAGGTCTTGCAAATAACCGTAACATTTTAGTAGTACCGGCAGCAAGAAAAATCGGATAATCTTCGAAAGAACGACTAAATACTTTGTCTGAAAGTTTTCAAATAGGGCTGGGTACAGTTTGTTTGGGAGCACCAAATAACAACTCCATCAAAAAACCTTATACCAGCCACCTATACTGCCTGGAAGTAGACTGACAGAGTTGAAGTCATTTACATGATATTGATTGGCTTTCTTGTCAGTTCCTTCCTGGCTTTACCTCCTCGCTTACAAGCTCTGGCTGATTTCAAAAGTCGCCTGCTCAGGGTACCAGGGCGGAATGCGAATACCTAACGAACATATCGGTTACTAACAAAATATATAAGGTTCCTTTTTATTTATAGGAGGTCAGAAACGGTGTTTCCTACAATGTTAGAGCTATGCACTTTAAACTTTTCACAGCATACTGGAAACTGCAGTCACATGGTGATGATCGTTTAATTTTGTAAAATAGAGCTTCATTTGAGCAGATATTGTGCACGAAAGGTTGTAGTACAAGGAACTCATCGGCAACTGCAGCCGTTGGTGCTACGTTTAGTGACTCGGAACTCTTCCAAATACAAGCTTAATCCGTTTCACTTTGAGAACTCTATGGAAATCAGCTCCATTGGCTGGATTGTTGGTATTCGTGCTTGATAGCTCGGCTATTTACTCTGCCTTTTGCGTCCGTCGCACGGCAAAGAATTTAAGCTGGCTAAATGCACATGGCTCCGCTTATTACCAATGAGAAGGGAGCCGAATTAATTCAATTAAATGAGGGTAACTGCAGTAATCCAAGCTCGTATCTTACGTAGACATTCGTGCCTCATCCGACCAGTGCAGCTTCGCCCAGATTTCCCTTTCTACCGTTACACACCACCCATTCCAACCGCTTCTCGACCCTTCACTGCGCGCTCAGTTGCATTCTGGCCGCCTTCGCTATGATTGGTCAGTCCTCACAGCGGTCTGAATTTCTCCTCTTTTCGCAGGAGAGCATGCAGAATACGATAGGTGAGCCTGCTTGTCCTTCTCAACGACTCAAGCTCCTGAAAAATCGATGCTTCTTCAGCCGCTGTCCTTCCACTTCGTCACAAATTAGACCCTAGTGGGACGGGAGCAAACAAACACTGGAGCTGGTGTGAGTACCTTATTTTACCGCTGCAATCTTGACTTACTTTTCGCATTATCTTAAATCCTCCCAGAATACCTAGATAGCAATACGCTGTGGGAATAAAAATTTGCTAAACCTCTTGAATTAGTTTCGACTATATAAAATTACCGCAATTATTTCTGTGGAGTCCTGTCTTCATTAACAAGGACAATAAACTGACGGTGGTTAGTGATGAGTTAAGAAGAACGTTCTAGCAGTTAATTGGTGTATGAGAGATATTCTTAAAATAGGTCAAGCTTAAGTACATGTTTACCGCGCCTTCAAGTTAGCCAAATAGTGAGCAAATATTTTTTTCTTCGAAACTTCCTGAGGATGGAACTGACAGTATGAATTCCAACAGGCTGAAACCAATTTTAGACGAAGGTGGGATAAGTTTTGGCTTTTTGTGAAGGCATCTAATTTAATCTCCACTGTAAGCATCTGATGACAACTTCAAGTGATGAAATTCCTCCCACTTGGAATCTAGAGAAAATCACATTTTAAAGCCGGAGAAACTATCAAAAAAGGCTGGCATGTTCAACAAATTTAAACATTCTTGAAGGTGCGCCCGACTAAAAGCTCTGCTTAAGGTACTTATCGAACCTTTCCCCTCGTTAAGGCAGGAAATAAGTGGAGGAAAAAACGGAGCCACTGAATCCAGTATCCAGCGCATCGAACTTTGTGTAATGAGAAGTAGGGTCTGTTATTTTGTTGATTCGGTGCCACGGGAAAACAATTCAAGTCAACCTGGGCATGAAAAATAACTTTAAATCTGAAATCTCTACCCAGTAAAAGAATTTTCGTCTGGAGAATGGGTATAGGAAGAAACAGTGTCAGGGAGTTTTGAGTGACGAGAAAAGGATCAAAACTATTTAAGCGATTGGAGCAGCCAAACTAAGGGTTTATATCAACTTTCGGAACCATTTGGGAAGTCACTGTTTTTATAGGAAGGTGATACGGTAATTTTACCAATGATGATGCTTTACGTCTTATTACTGCTATACTGAGTTTTAAACTTGCATTGGATATAGTGTAGGAACACTAGGCCCCACTAGCGTTTTTTAGGTTCGCACTTAGTAGGCGAAGAGCCCCTAATAAGAGAGTTTTGTGTAAAAGAACCAGTTTTGTTATATGCTTCCAGTCTATTTTTGACTCTTAATCAAAGTAAGTCGGCAGGCCCAAAATATTTTTTGCATTGTTGAGTTCCGAAAAGATTGGGTCCGCCTGTTAGCTCTTCTATGCCTGGCCTCTTGGGCGCTTGCTGCATAGAGATACAGGCCAGTGGAATATTTGCTCTGGAGAGGTGCATGAGATGAGGCTTCATTTTTAATGCCGCATCATCACTAGAAGCGGTTATACACGAGCAGCGGTTTTCTCCATTCACAAATCAACGCTTATATACTGATCATCATTTTCGCTTACTGATTGAAGACGTTGCTTATGCCCTCACCCAGCGCTGAATATTTCATTCTACTTAAATGCATACCTCACTTGGATCAACAGCCTTCTGTGGTTTCTAATCAAGAGTTCGGAACTGGTTACCAGTCAAGAACTGATTTCCTGTTACGACGAGTTACAGTTTGTCTTCTGTCCTCTTTTCTAGGGGGTCGGCATCACAGGAGTTTAGACAGTTCTATACAGATAACAGGGATTTGTTTTATCTTAAAAAAAGTGCTAGAATATTTTTAGTGACAGATTACTACGAAGCTGCCGGTCGGCGGTGGGATGACCACTAATGCTTATTTCAAATTCTCGAAATATGCTGGGCTTGGTTTTGCTGGACCATCCAATATTCTCTAAGATTTGCATTAATTATGTGAATTTAAATTTACCGGATATTTTGCTTACGCTTCCTTGCGTCTCAATAACGGTGAAAGTTTCCGAACATTGAGTAACTTAACGGAGCACTTGAACGCTGAGGTGGTATCATTAAAAAAACGCTTAATTTTCACCGATGCTTACTTAGATAGCTAAAAAAACTGACAAAATTTCTTGAAATGCGCACCTCCCTTCACAAATTCTTTATCTGTAATGGGAAACACGCTTCAGAGATGTTGACTGGCATACGCTAGCCCTACTTATTTTAGCAACAATGCATCCGACAGAAAGAATGGGTGGGACGAGGTCCTCAAACTAGAGAACGAGGAACAGAGAAATGGCGAAAATTATGCTCATTACGGGAGCTGGGGTTTGCGGTGTTTGAAGGACGGGTACGGGAAGCGAGACTCACTAGGGTGATGAAGAAGGATTCCATTCTCAAAAAGCTGAACACAATGGTTATCATACAGCAGGCCATGCAATCTGTTTCAAAGTTATCCATGCCTTATACAGTGAACTCAGCTAGACATTTCGGATCATTAGGTTATAATCAAATACGTGGGTGTAAAGTCATTCTTCAATGATGAGCCTAAAGATTCAAAAAGTCTGTAATCCTCGAAAGGCCAGAAAATACGATGATGCACCGTGTCTTCAGCCGTTTTAGTTAATATTGCATCGACTTACTAATCCGAATTCCTGAAAATTTTCTGCAAACCCCAATTCACTAAATGGTTCTGTAAACGGATTTTTTTAACGAGATGTTGACTGCGATGCGTGTATTTAACTTTTGGCACTAACTTTGGGTCAGTAGACTTATGCCTACTGGACGTTGGTATACGACTAGGGCGTGAAATCATGCGACAGATGCTCCTTTTAAAACATTCACGTATATTAGGGACCTCAGAAACCTGTTGATTGCAAATCCAATTGCACACCGCAGCCTAGCATACAAGCACCGATACGTCGCTTCTCCATAGAAAAGTCTGGGCGAACGGACCGTCCGCTTTCCCACCCTGACTGATAAAGTCAACCCTGTGCACTAAATTGGCACCAACCCCACACTTAGCGTTGCATGTCATTTTAAAAATCAGCTGCTGTCTTACGTAAGCCTTGCTGAGCATTAATGCTTTGGTCCCAGAAGCTGCTACTACCCGGAATAAACCACGGAACACTGTCTTCGTAATGACTACCATTTTTAAAGTAGTATTCCTGATCTCTTTCAAAGTGAACCGACACCTTCTTTACTATTGCGTACTGTCTCAGTGGCGGAAGCAAAAATAATTGAAAGGTGAGCAGTCAACGACACTTGACGGTGCAATTTCTTCTAGCTTTTAGAACGCTTCTATGGAGAACACTGGAGTTGCAGCTGTAGAATCGGATCCAATCGACATCCCATCAGGTGGGCTTCGTGGACTAAAACGGGAGTTCCTCGAGTGGCTGCATTCACCTGTGAATCGATCACTACTCCTTTTCAAGTTCTTCTATTTCCTCTTCTATGCAGCGTTTGGCTCTCTTTTTCCTCTCCTTTCAATATACTTCAAACAATTGGGTTTCAACGCAACACAGTGCGGAGCTCTAGGTGGTCTGCGCTCCCTCGTGGAATGGATCGGAGCTCCATTCTGGAGTGGAATTGCCGAGCGCTGGAAGAAGGGAAAGTTCTTCTTGATGGCCAGTCTCTTCTGCTGGATCTGTTTTACGCTCGGTCTGGGATTTGTGAGACCAAAACCCGAAGGTTGCTTGGTTAGATTAAACTCAAAATTCACGGAAGAGAGTGCAAATGATTCGGCTTACCGAAATCTCTTCATCTTTGAGCCTTACCGTCAGGTTCCAAGCGAAAGTGTAGAGTCTGTTGAAATGCAGCGTTACCTGGCCCTGGCCTGGCGAAATCAAATTGGCCAATCACCACTGCATTTTGAACAGCGAAAAACTCTCGGACAAGGCCGACATTGCAATGCTTACGTTAGATAAGGCCGGCCTGAGCTCCAGGGTAACATCTTTTCTTAACAACCCTTACCACGACCCGCAACACTACCCAGTTGGTAGCCTCTTGATGCCACTCTACTCGACCGTCGTGTATACTCAGTCAAAGATCAATCAGGTGTTTATAATTTCCATGATCCTGATGGCTTTTGGAGCATTCTTTTTCAAGTCCTGCCATTTGTTTGGCAGACTCGGCCGTGATTCTCTTTCTGGAGGGACAGGGGACCAACCTCTACGGACGACAGCGAATGTTTGGTTCGGTCGGCTGGGGTCTGGCCATGTTCTTTGTCGGTATTGCCCTGGATCAGGCACAAAGCTTTCCCGATCACCCCTGCCTGCGTCCTGGTCACCGTGAGAGGAATTACATGGTCTGTTTTGCTGTTTTTACAGTCTTCATGTCGTGTGCCCTGTTGGTGGCGACACAATTCCAATTCCCCTATGATGGGGCAAAAGAGAGTATGTACTTCAAGGTGATGAAGGACAAAGTCACAAAAACCCTCCTAAGAAGAACGGCAAAAAGTCGTGGAAAGTTAGTAAATGAGGATGACGGAGGGGAGGACTGGCGTGGCGATGGCCAGGGCTACATGTATCTCGATGCTGAACAAAGTGGAACGACTGCAGCGACCACAACTAATGAGGATATCCTCGAGCAGCAGTTGGGCATCAGACTAGACAGAGCTGACATCCATCATTCGCAGATGGCTGGACTGCCGGCATCTGACCCCTTCGTTGAGGATCTTGCTGCGACTGCTCAGACTAAGGTAGGTAAAGATATCACTTTTCTCCCTTCCCCCCATATTCGTAGTTATAAAGCACCTTACTTTCACTCTTTTGTGTATGTTGGTGCCCTGAGATAAATTCTTTGGACAGTCCGAAATTATGGACTACAGGTCTCAATGTTTTCTGAAAATTAGGTTGTACTAGAATATTTGAAAGTGTAAAATATTTTCTAGAAATAACTGTATCTGAATAAGTTATCATCGAATTTCCGCATTTTAATATCTTGCACACGACCATTTAGCTGCACAAGGATGAGGTAGGTATACTTTGTTGCGTTTTTTCTTTCGATATCTTCTGAAAAGTAAAATCTTTCAGACTGTGAAAGCCCGCTACGCGGTCTGAAGACAAACTAACCCTGAATTTGACTGATTTTTATTCAGGTAAAACGTTCCGTAGACTAGACACGCTATCCGGTGTGCCACTGCCCTTTGCACATCCATCATCCATACATAATAAATAATAACGACCAAACTGTTCTATGTCCCAGAGCAATGTCTTTTAACTATCATTGAACGTACATCAACGAACGTCAATGTTCCCGATCTAACACAGGCAAGACAACGAGCCTGTGGCTCAATGGTGCACCACGTGGGGTTGGTAATGACTAGCTGATGACGGCTACTGAGCCAGAAATGGCCATTCCAGTCTCCCTTGTCTTTTCCGGAAATGTTCAAAGGTAGAAATCTCTACGTTGCATAAAAACGCAGGGGTTAGCACAGAATAATTTCACAAAAGGTATTAAACACAGAAACGATACACATCAAAATCTCCACGGCCTCGGAAATTACGATAGCAAAGTCTTATATATCGTGCTTTCAAAAAACGCATTTGAAGTGGCTAAAACAAATGCAGGATTCCATGTTTAATGATCGTATTGATGATGAGCTTCGATGGGTCTTTGTATTCCTGGAAATTCATAGGCGAAGAACTCAGCGTCCGAGAAAGTGTGCTTGCCTATATTTGATCGAAATACGTATCTTTCGACTTTCACGCATGGAAGCTTTAGATTTTCACATGAACGTTGATGATTTCTAGAGTGTGACTGCCGCTGCTTTCAACTGCTAATGGCCCCTTCTTCCAATTAGTAGAATATGCTTGTTTCTTTTGCAAATCGACCGGACTTACAGTTTCAGTCATTTTTAAGAGCGTTGTCACCGTAACTATTAAGCAACCATCGTCAGTGTTGACCCTCCAGTTAAAAGTACTCGTGACGATCTATTTTACTGATGTATTGAGACGTCTGGCATTTAAAGCATAACGTCAGAAAACCTTCGACTAGCTTACGAGTTATCTGAGTCTATAAAATCAACTGAAATCCTTAGTTGTTTCTAGGTTTGTGCTTACTTCCCTCTGTATTTAACTGAACAAGCTTTGTATACTAACTGCGAAACAGTAATTTAAATATAGTAATTTAATATCAGAGGAATACTGCAACAGATCGCGAACCGACAGGCCACAAACAAGTTAGGCGAAATGCTGTGCAGCTAAGGTAAATAGTGTGTAAAGGACCATGGAGGGAGAATTTTTCAGCTGTTTAATTATGCCTGCCCCAGATAACTCCATAATGAGACACAGCGGCATTAAAAATGAAGGTATTTCATGTTCTTCTTTGATTTTATCTCTTTTCGTATAGAAAACGAAATATTTTAATTGAACTGGCAAATCTTCGTCACCTAGGAGATATTATACAGCGTAAAACATGTTTTCAGTGACGGTCATAAATTTTCCTTCGGAAATTTTCTCATTACATAAAAAGTGTGATTTTACAACCATTGTTTGGTCGTCTACTGGTGACAGTCGTGTGGATTGAGTATATGAATTTTTCTAATGTACTTATAACTGCATTTAAAAGCTGTTTTTAAAAAAGCATGTGCGGTCATTTTTAAAATGCTGCAGAAACCAAGAAGCCATTATTTCTCATACTTTCTATCTTAGACTTCAGTCTTCCTGTTGTTACCTGCAGTGATCACGAAAGTCGTATTCAGATTAATAGGTGCCAAGCCAACAATTTCGTTGGAACTTACTTGAACGACTTGGAGAAATGTCTACAGGATATGACTGGAGTACACACTGAATGCCAAAAAAACATTGAAAAACTGAATCCATGGCTCCTAAGATAGGCAGGAGCATGGGTTCGATGAAACCTGTGTGTAAACCTTTGGTAAGAAACTGTGATAGGAGTGTGGTACAGTATTCTCGAGGACTGTTCTTCTCGCACTGAGAGCCTTTTGGCAGTTTGTGGATGCGACGCGCTTAGTAAGTTGGATGCTCTGGACGACCCTGAGCAAGGATCATCTGAAGCCTCTAGGCCAGTTTGATGACTTACTTCCCATGAAAATTTAAAAAGCTTAATAATGAAAAGCTGTTGCGCCTTTGCATCAGAAACAACCTTTGGAACGACGAAGGTCCATTATGGGTCCCGAAATCCGCAAACACATCAGAAGAAGGAACAAAATGGGAAAACACGCATCTAGGCTTTAATCTACCGCTCGTGGTTGGGGTATGGCAGATTTACAGTTTCGAATAACCAGTTATTGTTTTGACGCGAGGTTGCCGCCGAATGAAAGATTAAGAACACTAGCGTCTCCCGACTCGTTGCCGTGCGCACGCTTGTCACAAGCCTTTAGAAACTGTCTGTGAACCCTACGCAACCCCTCCATTGTCACGACGGTGCTCGCGTACCGACCAATTGTGCAATCTGACCTCATATGGCCTCCTTTCTAGCTTTGTTCAAACAGTTAGCAGAAGAATAAGCAGCATCCTTCGAACATGTTGTGTTTACTATTTTTCCTACTTTGGACCTAAGATGTTTGCCGATGATCCATGTCGTTTATAAAGTAAGCATCGTTTTCGCTCATTTAAACATTTCCATCATCTCTGCCACCTCAGGATCTCTTTTCGCATAATATAAAGACTAAGTAGCTTAATTTCTCGAGTCTTTTCACGAATCCTCCCCTCCGTAAGTTTTTATAAATTTACTGAGTAGAGCTGTCACAACTTTACCATTCTAGATCACTCAGTGGTTGACTGTCCTGAAGTATTTCACAAATCCGCGTCTCGCGACGTTTCTCTTCGTCACTTGGTTCATGGGTCTCGGTTCCGGGATCGTGTTTACCTTCCTCTTCTGGCATCTGCAGGAACTTGGTGGCTCGCCAACCCTCTATGGTATTGCCTCGATCATCAACTACCTGTCCGAGATAGTCGCTTACTACTTCAGCTATCCGGCAATTAAACGTTTCGGTAAGGCCCCTTTCCTTTTTGGTGCTTATATGAATAGCCTTGTTACCAATTTATTATAAATTGACATTTATGCTCAATTTGAGGGCGTTTGATTCGCTTAATATTCATTTTACTCGTTACACTGCCTGACCTTATTAGTAGCACCAACTAATCATAAACTACCAATTTATTTAATAAAGGACTTTAAACTTGTAACCTCACTACTACAGTTCTTTTAAACATGTACTCAATATTTCTTGTGATGCTGACCATATAAGAAAATGCTAAAAATATTTCTTCTCACACCAGGTCATATCAAAGTTCTTTACTTCGGTCTTTTGATCAATGTTCTGCGTTTCTTATACATTTCTTGGATCGGAAATCCTTGGTGGGTCCTACCTTTCGAGTTTGTTCACGGTAAGTCTTAGTTTCAGAGATGCACGTTTTTATCTGCATGAACCGTTTTTACCTTCTGCTGGAGTCAATATACACCCTCCAAAAAGGCCAACATTATTGTTTGCCTGCATCTGAAGAACAATCAAAAGAAGGAACCTATCTCTCAGATAAACCTTTTGCTTGGCTCCTCTCCGTGTGAGGAACGACTTCATATCGGCGTTCCGCGATAAACGGCTAAATCTTACTAAAACTGTTATTTGTATCAGGCGCTCATAGAACTTGGCTATAAGTTTTGCATGGCCCGCTAGTGTCGCGTTCCTGACTACTACTACTGACTGTCTTTAAATCATTATTATTGACGTGATGGCTACCGTTGACCATCTTTAGTTCCGTGGAAAGAAGGACGGACAAGAATTATTAATGAAACCCGTAGCGCATTGTAACAAGTACCCTTCTGAACTATATTCCTATAGAATGCCTATTTGTTTTATTTAAGTAGACACGTGTGGAAGCCTGCGTGAACGCTCTCAGGTCACCAAATGGACAACGAAATAATCGGAAACGGTAAGATAGGGCATAAAAATAAAATACAGGTCTCACAATTTTTCGGCTTTAAGCTCCAAGCCAAAATAATTGTAGGAAATAAATGGAGGACGAATGTCAGGTACATGGACGGCGGTATGGGAGAAGAGAGCGAGAGAGAGAGAGAGAGAGGACGCTTCCTCGCCGCCTGGTGGGCAACCGGTAGAAAACCAACAAAGGACTAGGATGCTCACTGACAATTGCCGTCAGATGTTTGTAGCCATCAGCAGCAGGCCGAGTGATTATTTTGGTGTCTGACAGGTGCGCAAAACGAAGATAAAATGCATGGGCCCATAACGGTGGTCTAGGCGCCACTCAATGAATTAGAAATCAATATAGAAGAAGAAACTAGCGCAGTCGACGGCAATGTTTCCCAAGGGCAAGTTACGCTATCCCCGAAATTGCCAACAACAGGGCTCACTGTCTGCAACTTGAAGCCATTAATTGGAGTAAAAACTGCTAACACAAAGAAAGAACGAAGGATGTTTGCCAGCGGCCTTATCGAGGACTAGCACGAAACTGACTGTGAATTACGAAGCCCATTGAAAGCCTATTATAAGATGTAGCAGTTCGCAACTCGGTCAGCTGGAAGTCAATCAGACGGGGAGGAAAGATGCTGTTAACGACAATAGGCGCCAGCGAGTTTTCTTATTTCAATTTCTTTATCTCTTCAGAAATTAATGCTTTAACTTGGAGTTAAACATACGCAATGAAGACTTGTACGATCCATTGGAAAGTGCATATGAAGATCTGAGCAGAAATCCATTAAACACAGAGAGATGATTGCATAATATGCATAAACTGCCAGCAGGCAATGCAACACCTTTACTCTTTTCCTTGCCTTAAACCTGTCGTAAAAATTTGCGAGCATAGTGGGCGTTAGATAACACAACAGGACAACACTAAGCCTAGTTTTCTTAAAAAATAATCAGAATTTATCTTTGAATCCCATTTAGAGTATCAACAGTAATTTTTTTTAATGTGTGAATATTTCACAACTACCTTTCGCGGTATCCATTTAGGACTGACGCATGCTGGCATCTGGGCAGCTTGTTGCTCATATGTCGCACAGTGCTTCGAGCCGCAGTACCGAATTTCAACCCAAGGTGTTCTTCAGGGCGTCAACCACGGTTTAGGCAAAGGCGTTGGAGCTCTTATCGGCGGACCCATAATATCTGCATTTGGTAAGTAATGAAGACATCAGTACGCCACACAAGCCATGTCCGTCTTTGCAGTTAAATATAGACTTGTCTTTTGTTTCCTGGTTAAGGATATCAAGCTACTACACAAAAGTCCCTCAAACTCAACGATTATATACCGAGGTCACTCCTGAAGAAAACTCAAACAAAAATTATTTATTAGTGCGAGCCTTTGTCATACAAACGATTTCGCAGGCTCCTGATTAATCGCTGGTGATCTGGACGGATGTCCTGTTTGTTCTATAAACACCAGCAGCATATATATGCCGTATATTTTTGTCGAAAGTACGCGTATACTTATGAGTATAAGTGATAAACTGCTTTCGGCACAGCCCGTGGTATGGCCAAGTCCAAATGCAGTGATTTCATAAGGTAACTCAGTCAACTCCAGTCCTTCGTAAACAAATGATGGGAAATAGTATACTTGTACGATTGGCCATGATCCCATCCATACTAGTTTGACCCAGCGCTTACGACAGGAAAATGTGCTAACATGGTTCGTTATTGCATTTTTTCGTAGTCTGAAGAGCAAATATACCAACTATTGTTGTTTTACGCAGGTTTCCATTTTAAAGGATTAATCTCACCCTGTCTATCATTCTCACCATCTTTGCACATGATTCGCTTATATATTTTCTAACTTATGTTCAGTAATTTGCAAGGGTTTGATTTATTGGGATGGAGTACATAAACCGTATACTTTCTGATATTATTGGCCGCGTTTGCAGAGCCTAATAAGTTACCTATATTTTGTTTTTATAAAAAGCACAAGCCTTCTCAATGCGCTGATTTTTCGAGGGCATGCATTCAGTCTTTACATGCATAGTGCGAACTGCATTATAACTGATTAGTGGTTGTATACGGACCAGACTCCATCCTAACCTGCGCAATCGGCGCAAATTTATCTGGGCAGTCATTTATTTGCAGTGTAAAACAGATATGCTCAACATTTGTTGGTTGTTATCCTAATTCCTGAAGCTCGAACAATCGTGGCTAACTTTCCGGACTATAAGACATCCTATGTTTGCCTTCGTGGATTCTGGTGTTTCAACTCTGGTGTTTTTATAAAGAAACGCCTACTGGTGTGGTACCATTTTACTCACCCAGTGTGGTGTGTACCACAATAACTGGCAACGCGCTCAGTACCGGAATGGGCGTCTTCATCTTTCTTATAAAAATGGCAGACCGTCAAGGAACTTAGAAGCCCTGTAATAGTTGCACATCATTTTCTGTAAAGAAAATTCGGGAATTCAGACTGGAATTAACCTCGTAATACTGTAAGCTCTTAATAAAAATATAATTACTTTAAATGAATATTTGATTCATTGCGGAAAACCCTGCTCTCTGTCATATGAGATTGTTGAAGTAGACTACCGAAATCGAGAGCATGAGTTGCGGTGTCTCAAGCATTCAAGAAAACCAAGATTATGCCTTAAAATTGTGACTGCATAGTACAGTAGATTGCATAACTCATGAAATGTGTATATCATAATTTGAGGTAGTAGCAGGGTAGGCATTTTAAGGTATAAGATCTGTTTGTTTTTATTAAATCGATGTACAAAAAGCTGTTTAATAATAAAGAGTTTACTTCAGCTCAGTTTATTGATAGGAAAAGGGGGGTAAATGGGGCAAAATCCGACGTTTCTTGCTATTCACGAGCTTTCATATGCAATTGAAAGCTACAGATCAAAACATTTTGCTTTTGTGCGCATATATTTTTCCGGCTTTTGTTGTAGACGTAAATTTTTCATGGCAGCAAGTTTTCATGTTCAAGTGAGTCTGCAAATATAACCCAGACGGTCGTCTGCACTAGAAAGAACGCCCAAAATGTCGCTACTTGAGTAAATGCTTTTAAGAAATATATTATTTTGAAGGTTTTACCAAACACATCGAGTGGAATGTACATTTATGGGCAGTCGACTGAAGACACTGAAAATCGTAAATAATTCACCCCATTTTCCAATACTATCTGAAACTCATCGTAATAAAAAAAACCGAAAAATTTATGGAGAAATTTAACAATAGAATAGTTATATTTATATGCACAAAATGGTACGTTTACAATTGCGCCTGACGATTCTATTTAAATTTATTTGTCATCGACCGACCTGTGAACATGTAAGCATATAATATATTATGCTCCTGTGACGTCCCATCGGCGCAATGAAGCGAAAATCTGCTTGCCTTGATCAAACGAATCTAAGACAATGTACAAACGGAAGAAAAACTACCAATTCTCGTGAAACGGTTTTGGAATATACACTTTCATTTTAGGCTGCTTGATGACAGCCATACTTTACGTTGCACTTAATCTAGAGGAATATGTGTGTGCGAAACTCTGAAAAACACTATTTTCAAAAGTAATTCGGCTTTTTTTGCTTTATTTACTCGTTTAATTGCATGTAGAGGCTTCTGATACATTTACAACTTCAGTTTACTCAACTAGGTCGATTTTTTTCGCATTTTCGTAACCCGTACCTTTTCTAAAAAATAGTATTTCTAGACAATGTAATATTAATTTGTAAACAACAACCTGCCTTATTTTTCCTAACGATCGGTTCCTTATTGATGTAAAACTTTGGTTGACGCAGCGTGCGCTCATTTCGCATCAGATTTCATGAGTTAGGACAGCTACTGTAGGAATTCAGCGTGCACCTAAAATCGTGATTAATACTTTCTTTGACTAGTTCTTTGTCATGATACTTGAACGAGATTATTAGTGCTGCCTCGCAAAAATCATAAACAGCTTTACTACTAAGTTTTGTGTTTACTTCAAGGTTTTTTTATTCAAGGTGACAGCAGTTTTTTAATTGTACTCTTGGTAAGGCTATGGTATAAAAGCGCATTGCATTTAGCATCCATAAATAACTGTTATATTTGCTTTGACAGGATTTGCTTGTTACTGTCATCTCGAACAAAACACTACTTGGACTAAACACTCAAAACCTAATAGGTAGAGCTGTATGTGCTTTGTATGGTGCAGAAAGAATTGTGTCACCAAATTTATACAACAAACATAATAAAAATCATGGTTCGTTATGATGCATAATTGTCTCATTTTCATCTTTTATCGAGAAATGACTAGTATTCATTGAACTCATACCAGAGAAGATCATACTTTCAAGTAATTCGAGATTATTTTTGCGGTATTATACATGGCAGTGTACATGTGCAAAAATTCTTTAAATATTTGATCTAAAGGTCATGCAGAGATTCCTAGGCCTAAACATCCAAAGCAAGGTACCAATGTAACTTAACAATAAAGTTTAACGATCGACGTAGTCTGGCGTCGTTTACCGGATCTGGTGCAGTTGTGGACAAAACAACTACGTCGGAGAAACCGAGAGATTACTCTGGATGCGAAAGGCCGAGCACGCGGCTGTGGTGAGGAGGAAAGACGCTGGTTCTCAGATTGCAGCTCACTCAACGGGACCCGGCCATATTTTCAAACTTAATGAGGCTGAAATCCTCGCAAGAGGTGATAACCGCCTGAGCCGCTAGCTGCTTGAAGCATGATACTCAGGACCACAGTCTATCAACAAGCGCAATGAACTCCCGTTCCCATATTTCGTGCTGAGGCATCGGCTGAGCAGGGAAACGGGTCATGTGGAGAGGACCTGGGTGACCAACGCTTCCAATGAAAGTGAGCCAAATTGCCGGGTCATTATCACGCCCGTATCCAACATGGATGATGAAATCACGACCATAAATGACTCGGACGTGGGCGGCAAAGCTATCATCACATCAATTACGGCCCCCAGCGGTGATCGCGAAAGCTGCTAATTGTAGTACGCATGTGACCACGTGGCCAATACATACTATAAATACTGCTCACCTTGTGCATCTTTCAGCCTTTCTGCTACTGTCTCTGAGGACGGGTTTGAGAGAGAATCCGAAACGTCAGGCCAATAAACACCACGTTCCAGTGATCGCTTTACCCTTATCATTATATGCTTAGAATTGTGCAACTACTAATGAAGATGTCAAAATGCAAAAAATACCAGTTTAAAGGGGAACGATTCGTGACGGTTACAGACGAAAAGGACGCAAGGCGCAAATTTTCATGAAATTGTTCTATGTCGTCTTCCTCCAGTAAATATTATCTCAAGTATGCGAGGGAAATTCTATGTACCTGATACCTTAATCATGCCATTATTTTCCCACTAAAGGATCTGCGAATCTGTTTCGTGCCTACGGAGCTGCCTCGGCATTTATCCTCCTTGGATTCCTAGCAATGAATTACTTTGTCCCAGAGGTAATTAATCAAGAGACGAAACCTGACCAGGATGCCGCGGCCAATGGAATGGGCAATACGTCCACACCTGGGCAGCCCACTAAGACTACGAGCGGCGGAGAGACAACCAGCTTTCTGGACGAAACTACTTACCTCGCGCCTTCGGGAACGCCTTTTATACCGGCCTCACGAACGATGTCCGCTTCACGGATGAATGAACTTGCTAGAGGTAAAGATTGTGGTAATCTGTGCTAACACATTACGGAAAACTTGCACTGCAGGCTACATTGTGTTTTCTCCTATGAAGATTATAGCGAACAGAACTTCTTAGTTGCTAACATGTATTCAGTAAATGAGTGAGCAGGGTTGGGGCTTGAGGGCTTTAAACAAAAGCCTTTGGTCATTTCGGTTCTAATTCCGCATACAAACCAATATGAACAAACCACCATTACACCCGCATTTGACTAAAGGACCTTCAAAATTTCACGATTGCGTAGGTTATCGCCAAAAAGGCAAAGCAAGGACTTCGACTGGCATTGCGAAAGATAGCTTGCATGCATTTCCACTCTTAAGCCTGCATGGTTATCACCAAGTAAACGATTTCCAACCTACCTGATGACGATTTTCAACCTACGTCCAGCTCCCTCTGGCCCCCTGGGCTAGACGGGGAAAAGTCGACGGGAAAATGCACAGCGGAACCTCACGAGTTCGTCGAAGTTGCGGCCTCCTTCTCTGTATATTGAACGCCCAGCGCACATTGCTTTCCCTGATAATCGGCCACTATTGATGCACCCTTAATTGTGGCACTATAAATGGGCCAATTTTATACAATTAATAGGTCTTCCGTATGAATCTTTTCAAGTCATTCCTGCGCAGAACCCACTCACTCATGACATAGGCCATGCGCAGATGAAATTTGCAAACCATGTCAAAGGCCCACGTAGACATAGCTCCCAATATTCAGGACCTTGTTACTGCAAGTACGTGGAGTACGCAGTAGCGTTCTTGGGTCCTTTGGAACTTCTGGATAGTAAGGTCGGAGCATATCCAACAAAGATTTAACAGTTGCTAGCGGCATGTTCGTCTTCAGGCAGACGTCCTACAAATTCGCGAGGAAGCATCTGCCTTGTACTTCGCTCGTGTGTTCCGTCACCCCTATAGATTCTGCACTCCAACTCACACCAACAGTGCCTGTTAACCTATCAGTTGAAATTCCGAAAAAAATTTCAGGCAGTCGAGGCTGACGACGAAGATGGTGGCCTCATACGCCCACTTTGCATGCCATATCTGCTTAAACATGGTGCTCCGCTTGACTCCGTAATATTTTCACTTCATGGTTAACTTGGATGGACAACAAAACACGACATATAAAGGATATAAGGGCATATTTAACATTTAGTCAAGTACCAAAATTACCGTTAATGTTTTACGTTTTACTCGAAAAAAGTAACTTTACATCAAATTTAAAGGCACACCTTAACAAAGTAAATTATAACACACCTCCTGGCCACTGGATTACATACCTCAGTATCAACTGCTTTGCAACCAATAATTCAATCTTAAAAGTCACTTAGAAAGGCTCGGCACACGATCGGCAGATAAATGCCCTCCATAATCAGATCATCACAGTCCCCACTAACTACTTTTAAAAACTATTTTATCTAGTAAATATTGCCTATTGTACAGCTTCTTAAGTCTATACAACAAACCTGACCATATGGTTAATATGACTTTAAAAGTCGAAGGGCCAGGCCCATTCTTTCCCCCTCCGAGCCCCCTCTACTGATGGGGCCATGTGCTGGTAGGGAGGTTGAACTGAGTTCGATATTTAAAACTCTCGAAAAATTGAAACCCGCATGTCAGACCATAGTAACCTGATAATTTAAAAGTTGTTCTATGAGTAACTAAAAGGAAATATTGGAAAGCGTGCAGATAGTATTCCTCTTTATCCAATGATCACCTTCAAAGCGCAAGCCTTCAACATATTTCTGAAAATAACTCAAATAGGGAGAGTCTCTAATTCTACGCATTGAACTCCACGGATTTAATACAACTTAAGCTAAGAGAGATGACCCGCAAATAAACCGATTATCGTGTTGTTATGGAGAGATAGATGGGTCTAATGATTTGACCCTTTCCGTTTTACGTCCTCAGATTTATTTCGGACACGCGAAATACCAGCTTACTCAACAGAGTCAATCCTCTTAATTGAAACTGCTGTGATTTTGATATTGACTGTTCTGTGATTCTTGTGTGTGTATTGTTCGTACATACAAACGAGAAGCCCATTCTAAAAGTCTTACTGGCATTTGACCTTGTATTTTTATTTTGTTAGGCACAGGCGACGGAGGTCAATTTTCAGCCCAGAGAATCCCCTAGGTTCAGTCATCCGAGGCTAGTCTGCAGTTGCTTCCGCGCAACTGATGGAGCGTTGCACTCTTTTGACTGAAACTTCTTCCCATATTTCCATCAACTACGTTATCTGCCTGTCATTAGTAAAATTTCTATTTGTGTCCGTGAGTCTGCATCTCATCCAAATGAGAAGCAGACTTTCAGACGTCACTTCACAAACCCTTAAGGAACTATGTTTATTAATAGCTGTATACGCCGTCACATTGTTTTCTTCATCTCTTCCAAATTATCTCTGCTTTTTTCGGGTGGACTACTCTATTTATTCCCTCGTATCTTACAAAAGTAAGTAAAAGATGCAAAGTTGGACTTACATGCCTTTTGTTTGGCCCGAATTGGAAAGGTTGCTCATGATAGGGAAAAGTTCACCTGTTGCTATTTGTGATATATTTATCAAAGGCATTTACAGTTGGCCTCTTCAAATTCTGGCGAGGAATTTCAGACAGATGTATGCACAAACGAAAGGTATGCGACCCAAATGCATGCGATAATCAGCATCTAATGAAAAAAGGTGCCACAGTCAAATGCGCAGGGAATTAGTCGAAGGGATGTTGAAACAAAACAATGTTGGCGGTTTGGTCGAAAGGTCTGATAATAAACAAATAAATAACGACGCATCAAAGTTGGTATACGAGCCGGATTTAAGCGGTCTTTAAAGTAAACCGTGTATCTGTTTAGCATTTTAGGTTAACCAAGCATGCGGATAAAGTGAGCGTAAGCAGATCGGAGTTAATTTTATCAGCGCAAATATTTGCAGTGTCCTTTATATTCTTCTTCATTACTTCTTCCCATAGTCCAAGTAAACCCACCCTCTCTTCCGTCAAACGATGAATTGTGCTTTTCATCAGCATTAGTTAAAGCGGAATTACTCCGGCTCGAACCCACAAAGTCATCTGGTCTGGACCGAATACCTGCACTTGTAACTAGAGAGCTTGCCAACAAACTGTGCGACCCACCATCTTTTATATTTCAGAATTCCTTCGATGAAAGCGAATTCCTGGAAGAATGCAAGCGTTCCCTAATTCCCCATTTTCACAGATGGACGCTGAAAATTGCCCCCAGTCCGCTTAACATGAATCTCTTGCAAAACCATGGAACGCATTATTAAAAAGACATCTAATGCGCTTCTTGAAAGTAAACAAACTATTGTGCATTACTCAACATGAGTTTCATTAGGACGCTCTTGTGTCACCAATATCCTCTAGTAGTACGAGCAATGGACAAGAACTGCGAACAGGAGCAATTCTATAATTGCTATAAGCTTTGATTTCCTAAAGGCCTTCGAGAGCGTGGCACACTGACTTCTCCAAAAAAATATTTGGGAAATAGGAATTGGAGGCAGGATGAGCAAATGGATCGAGAGTCGGTTTCGGTAATTCTACCTCGGATTGGGTAAAGGTCGAGAGTGATGTCACACAAGGTTCTGTACTGGACCCGCTACTCTTCCTTATCTATGTAAATGACTGCCACAATGAGTTAGACTGTGAAGCTGGTATGTTTGCTGATGGCAGAAAAATGTGGACTGAGGTCAACTGCGCTGACGACGCAAATAAGGTACAACCTAATATCGACAAACTGAGTGTCTGGTTGAACAGGTGGCTACTTACTTTTTATGTATCAAAATGTGTGGACATTCACATTAGTGCCGGCCGAAAAGTATCTTCAAAACATCACTATAATCCCAATGGCATTGTCGTGAAAGAGGTGAAAAAGCACAACGATCTAGGTATGTGGACAACTGTGAACTTGCCACTGAACCCTTCCGAAACATTTTCAGCGTCTCCATGAAATCAAACTAAGGTTATGGAATGCCAACTTGGACGCCGTGGATGAAGAAAGATATCAGCATCCTCGAGCAGGTGCAGGGGAGGGTAACGAAGATGGTCGACCATCTTGAGAATTAACCGTAACAGGATAGGTTGAAAAAGTTGGACTTATTTCCGCTGTCTTATAGGCACTTGTGGTGTAGCCTGCTCTGAACATTCCTGATTATCCGTGGCCTTGCTGAGAACGGGGGATTTCTTTGAGTTTGCCTGCACGACTCATCTGCACGGTTATGCCTAAGGTCAAAAAAGAACGCACGTGATTTGACCTCAGGAAGGCTTTCTTCAGCCAACGAGTTGCAGGACCGTGGAACTCGCTACCAAACGAGATGGTTACCACCGACACTATTTCTGATTTTAAATGAAGGCTTGCTTGCCTAATATTATACAACAGACAACTCTCATAATATGACTTATTAAAGCCACTATGGTTGTAAATCCCTTTCATCCTGTTTTGCAGTGAACCGCAAAAATCCAATTGAAGTTATGTTGTTTTAAATTAAAACCGTTTAAACCTCTACAACTGTATATTGACTTTAAATATGTAATGATTGCTTTCTAGCGTTATGCATTCAGCACTTTTTGTACCAGCTTAAGGTGTGTCGGCAAACGGTGGCTCGCTGTCGACGGAAAAATTAGCCCATTACGGACTGCAGAGCCAACAATATTGCCCTCAACATGAAGCCTGGCACAGGATTTAGATCCCGCGATTGCCACCGGAACGGAAGATAGATTCTACCGAGTCAGCACCCGTAATTCGTGAGATTAGCCCTGAATTTAGAAAAATAGTAAGAGTTCTCTTAAACAAAGGATAGCTTTGCTAAATTTTGATACTTCTGGGTAACTTATCCCAGATTACCATATCGTTTACTAAAAATGGTGGTATCTTACTCTGCGTGCCAGAGGAATAAATAAAAAGAAATATCGATGACTGGTGCGCCGAGAGTGGTAGAGCTGCCTCCGAGTAGTTAGAAGGTTAAAGGTACGACTTTTTAAAAGTTTAAACAGTAAATATAGTTCCTTTTGTAATCTGCGAAGCCAAAACAGATAGAGGTTAGTTTGCTCACAGTATTTTTGGTAGGACAGGTAACGGTGCTCTGAAGAGAAAACACTTTTAGTAAAGAAATTATGGACTGATTTTATCTCCTTCCGTTCACTAGCGTGCAGAAGGCTAAATAGAAACAAGCAGTATTCCAGACTAGGCCTGACATACATTTTATAGACGCTGATTCTAATTTTGACGGTTTTAAAATTTCTGAGAATAAACCCAGTAGTTTGGCGTGCTTTCGAGACAATCAGGGCGCAGTGCTCTGACAGATTAAAACTACAAGAATATGATATGACCAGATCCTTTATAACTCCGGGCACATTTAGGTCATGACCGTTTGTTCTTAGCTGGAGCTGATGGTTGCCGCCAACAACCACAACGGAGCATTTGCGCCACGAAAGTTAAAGACGCCATGTGCACACCAATGAGCGAAGGCCTGAAGCTCGTCAAGCACGATGTTGCGATCTGGCGGTTTATATCGATAGGCAACTTGTAAATCGTCCGCGTACATAAAGGGCCTACCATACTGAAAACAATCAGGAACATCGTTGACAAAAAGGCAAAATAGGAGCAGGCCAAGCACGCTAATCTGAATAACTCCACTCCTCATATGTGTGGGGTTGGGGATAACATAGAAAATCTTAACCCGTTGTGTGCGAACATCCCAATAGGAGGAAAATAATTTCGGAAGCTTTTTACCTATGCTGATGGAGGCAAGTTTCAGCAGAAGGAGATCATGGTCAACATGAGCAAAATCCTTACTGAAATCGAAACAAACGGTGTAATGTGCAAAACCGCTGTCTTTAGAATGCAGCACATGATCAAAGAAAGAGATCTGGCAGGTGTCACAAGATCTTTTTTCGAAGAACCCATGCTGAGCCGCATTAAGTAGGTTATTCTCAGTTAGGTGACGCATCATCTTGTCTTTGGTCAAGGTCTCCAAGATCTTTGAGGCTCTGGGAAAGGTATTTATTGGCTTAAAGTCGTCAAATGACGTAGATCAGCCATGCTTGGGTATACGCAGCATGTGCGATTCCTTCCATAAAATAGGGAAGGTTTCGATTTCAAAAGCAAGATTAAATATCTAACAGAGAAAGGACGGAAATATATCATTTTTTCTGCCTTAAGAACGCTGACCGGGACACCATCTGTTCCAGGACTGTAAGATTGACGAAAACGCCGAATGGCTAGGGTCACGTCACAGAGGATAGAAGTTATGGCTTCGAGGATGGTAACGGTCCAAACCCGAATGGTTGGAAAGGGAGCGACCGTATGTTCGTTAAAGGTTATGGACACGGATACATTGAATTTATCAGCCGTCAACTAAGCATCAGCTTTGGGGTTTCTTAAGGCCTTTCGAAGTATAGGTTGCTGCGTTTTTTCCCTACGCTTTTACTGTGCGCGAAAAGAGTTTCGCAACATTTAACGAAGGGTTATTGGCAAAGTCGACCTCATTGACTAGTTGTTTTTCTTCGGAAAGCCTCTTAGCCTGGTCATAGATTAGTTGGATCAAGGGCACTATATGAAAACGATGTGAGGGTCTAAGCTGTCTACGGAAGAAAGATAAAGGGAGGCAGACTACATCCTTGATAATAATTATTTTCTTATGGGAACAAAACGAGAAATGAGTGGTTCAGTGTATCAGTATAAACGTTGACATTTACAGTTAGAAAGAAGTCAGTCCTATCGTCGGAATTAAGAGGTACCAGTAATTCACCCATACTAAATGATCGGAAAACACGGAAAGAACTACATTTTTGGAAAAAGTTTCGCCAGCCTCGAGTTCTAGTGTAGAAAAAAACCATGGCATGGTCAGAACTCCCAAGTGCGTCTGAAGGTGTCACTGAAAATGGCTGACAACCTATACAGAAAAAAAAAGATCATGTATGTTTGATTCTCGGGTGGGGAAATCAACTACCTGGTCCCATATGCCGATATCTATGAACTTAAATAAGTCTTCGAACTTTTTAGGACCGGTAGGTGGAAACCACTGAACTTCAGGAAGATTGAATTTACCTGCAATCAAGCAGTACTTAGCTTTACGTCAGCTGTGACGTAAAATGCTTGCGAGAGACATAGATCATAATACTCGCTGGTGTTGGGTGGGTTATAGACACAATCAACGAGTAAGGAACAGTATACTTTAGAAAAAACCGGGGTCAATAGCTCTCTTCTACCGCGGTAAATTGCCGATAATACAATGGCAGAAATGTAAGTAGTTGCTCAACTCTTCCATGTTCGGTTGTCGGCTAAGCGTCTGAACGTCGCTCCGCCTTTACTTGACTGTAACAAAAATTTCGTTACAGAGGATTTGGGTAAAGCAGAATTGTTAAATTCATTTTTTGCCAACCACTTTACCGTTGAAACTAGCCTAATTTCATCAATACCTCTGCAGTCAAATTCACATTAAAAACCATTAATTTCTGGCCTTCAAGTATTCGAAAAAAAATAGCTCACCTAAAAATGCACATTCGGTTGGAACTGATAACATTCTAAACTCACTTATTAAATAGTCAAGATCTTTTCCACCGTTATTGAGCAATAATTTTCAGTATTTCTCGAAAAAGATTTCTTCCCCGATTATTGGAAAACTTCTATTAGAATTCCATTTTTAAATCTGGTTACCGCTCTGACATTCATAACTATCGCAGTGTTCATTAAATGCCCTCTCTTGCTAAATTATTTGGAAAACTAATTGCAAAAACATATTACGGTTTTTTGCATAAATAATCAAATTCTCAACTCCTCCCACCTTAGCTTTTTACCGGGCCGCTCTTGTTAAACCTGCCACATTTCTTTTTAAATCTACTAACCTCTCTTCGTAATAATCATCAATCTGTAGTAGTTATCTAGTTTGACCTAAGTAAGGCATTCGATAAAGTGCCTCAAAGACGACTTCAGGCTAAACTAGAAGCCAGAGGATTTCGAAGTCCCCTTAGTGAGATTATTAGATCATACCTAAATGATCGAAAAAAATAAGTTTTAGTCGTATCCTCATACTCAAATGCTACCCCGATTGTTAGTGGTGTCCTTCAAGGTACCGTATTAGGTCCTTTGTTGTTCTCACTGTATATAAATGATATTTCATCGACAGTTAAACATTATCAATCTGTTATTTATGCTGATGACCTCAAATGCGTATATTCCTTCTCTAAATCTACGACCGAACGATGCATAGAAAAAAATTCATTCGGACTAAGACATTCTTTCGGTGTGGAGGTTCACATGACTAATGGAGTTCTCACCTTCTTAGTGTCAGTACATGAGATTCGGGCCTGTAAGGCTGCCGCAACCTGTTATTTTTAAAGGTTGCCCTATGACTGAATGTTCCTCCATCAAGGAATTTGTCTTAAGCTACACTAATAAATTAGATCTTTGCCTCATGCCGATAGAATTATGGCCAAAGCTGCTCAGATTTGCGGCTTTATTTCTTATAATTTCTACCTTCCAGAAATTAAATTAAGACTTTTATCGTATGTTTTTACTTCAAATTCTTGAATTTTGCTGTCCTTTCTTCGGTTTAATGAACGAATCTAGCCGTTCAAAAATTGAAAATGTCCAAAGACATTTCACAAAAAACTCCTGTTTCCGACTCTTTCAACTACTTCCTACTCAACAAGATGCCAGCTAACGAAGCTAAAATGTCTTTGGGTCAGTAGACTGGAAGCAGGCTTTTGTCTCCTTTTCCAACTTAATAATAGCTCAACTCATCGCCAAGCTTTCTGTCATTACCCCCGTTAGTCTTCCTTATAACCTAAGAAATTCTGCACTAATTATACATCTGCCTGCATCCTCCACATGTAAACGCGCTCTCTTCTTTGCTTCTAAGTATAGATTTCTTTCAATTAACTTGCCAATTGAAATAAAGTCGTTAACTAGTCTATCTTCATTCAAGCGAATACAACACATTTATCTTAACACTGATTATATTAACCTTTTATTTTCGTCATCTTTTCCGAGCAGCTTTCTCCATAACTCGGAGAAAGGACTATCGGGAATTTAAGGGACCTTCTTTAAACTTTTTTTATCGACCTCGAGTCTCCTAGAAACCACGATATCTCATTATACCACCAGTCCTTCAAACGATGGAAGTCATTTGGACGTACACAGTTAATAAGCCTCCCGTTTCATTGGATACCTACCATCATCAGAATTCAATTCTGGATCCTGAGATGCCAAGGCCTAACGTCCACTGACACCTTTTCGCGAGATTTAACTTCATGCGCCTTAGGGATTGAGAGCGAACCATTTCGAAGTTTAATTATTTCATTCTGAAATGCTACTGCAGTATTAGCCTACTATACCCCTTTGCCTTATTTTAGTACGCAGTTTTTTCTCATACAATCTTTCCGAAAATGGAGGCCTATTGAACTCTGCCTCCATTTTCAATGTACGAGTTTTTCTTTCACTGCCTATTTTCTAGTTCACAATTTATTTCAAAACAGTGCTAACTGTCGTCTCAACAAGAAAAATTCTGCCTACATTATAAACATATTTGTACATTTCATCTGCATACATTGTCATAATTTTATTTTGGTTCGAATGTTTTTTTTTCGACTGTCTTCCCGGCGCTAACCAACTATGAATTCTAAATAATAATAATAATAACTTTATTTAATGTCGGTTTACAGGCAATATCAGACAAAATATGCAGTGTGGATCAGGCTATATGTGATTTTGTTGATGTTTTTCCTTACGTTATGTTTGTCAGGAGACAAAAACTGCTGCACGTGGGATGATAGTGGTAAAGGACTAGCACAAAAGCGGTGCTTATATTTTCTCTGTCTTTTTAAGGAAAAGGGATTCTTCATCAAACAAAAGTGCATCCATGGACGGTTACTCGCTGTCAGCCGCAGAATTCACCGGTTACAGGCTGCGCCATCGTCCTCGAGGTAAGAACTGGGGCTGAGCTCAAATCCCGCGCATTCCGTCGAGCTGGAAGACAGATTTGACCGTGTCAGCACCCAGAATGCCTGGAAGCTGTTCCGAATGCGAAACTTTAGTAATAGTTCTCTTAAACAATGAGTAATTTCACAGGATTTTTATATTCTGGGGTAGTTTATCTTATATTGCTATGGTTTTTTCGAAAAAAACTGACGATACTTAACTGTGCGAGCTAATGGAAGAAATAAAAAGACATTGCGAGGACGGCTGCACCGAGAGTGGTCAAGCTGACTCGCAATGGTAAGAGGATTAAACGTCCGACTGTTTGAAAGCATAAAAAGTAAAAAAAGTTGCTTCTGTAATCGGCGAAACCAAAAGGGATCAATGTTTATAAGCGCACAGCGTTCTTGGTAGGTCCGATTTCGGTGCTCCTACGATAAAACTCTTTTAGTGAAGAAATGTCTGACCGATTCTATTTTCTTTCGTTCACTAGCGCGCAGAAGGTTAAGTAGAAATGAGCAGTATTCCAGACCATTTTATAAAGGTCGAGTTTAAAATCGATAGTTTTAAAATTTTGGAAAGATTAACCTGATAGTTCTGCGGGCTGTGAAGACAATCAGGGCGCAATGCGCTGAAAGATTGAGATCGTTGGAATATGATATGCCCCTGTCCATTACAACTTCAGGCACATTTAAGTTGTGGCCGTCTATTTTTAGCTTAGGCAGATGGTCGTCGCCAACAACCATAACGGAGAATTTATGTCCAGAAAGATAAAGTCGTTATGTGCTGCACCACTGGGAAAAGAGCTTAAGATAGTTTTTTTAGGAGTTCAAGCATGGTGTTGCGCTCTACTGGTTTATATCGATAGGTAAATTCATATCGCGGGTATACATAAAAAGCCTACCATGCTGAAATCAACCTGGTACGTATAGATAGATGTTTTATTTGAGTACCCGGAAGAGCACTGTCATTGGATAAAAATTAATTAAAACGAGTGCGAAATCGTGTACAGATAAGTTTGAATAGTAATTTAGCTATTGGCCATTACAATTGACACAAATCAGTGTGGTCAAAAATTAGACAAAAGAGTAGACACTAAAAAAATACTCCTTGGGTATTTTAATGGAAGAGGCATATCTTGAATGGGGGTTAGGGGGAAAAGCACACGCGTTAGGTAGGACCGACATGTTGATGAGAGCGTATGAGCGTTCAAAAGCTCCTCGTCGTGGTAGAAATCATGTAATGACAGAGGCTACTTTTCAGCACCACAGATGTGATCCCAGTGCGTATCGACTTGCTATAAGCGTAACCGTCAAGGATGCTAGACAGGGGAAACCTCCGCAGGCGTCATTCGTACGCTCAAGGTCGAACGAGGAAAGGACCGTAGAGATCGTGAAGGTTTATTGTATAAGTGCCAGAGAAGGAACCACGATACTCTCATTGCTGATTTCCCAGACCACAAAAAGAGGAGCCCGAAACGATCGTCAAACGTTCATGTAGGATCGACTCGGCGACACTGCTCCAGGAGGGCATATGAAGCAGCAGGTTAGGTTGCTTCTGAGCCTTGTAGGAAAGGATAATGGGACGTCCGGTAATTGAGTAAGAAGAAATCAACATAATGCGCTCAGGGGTGCTAATTGGAATTAGAATCGATGAATCTGAGGCCTTCACAGCTCATTATTCAGATGGTAATTTTGATGATGGTTATTGGCATTCGAAACGGAGGTGCTACAAAACGAGTGCGCAGTATGATATGTATGATACGTACTTGTTTGGTGATAATTTACGGAGGCATGGATCATGAAGACATTATGGTTGGTGGGGGAAAACGATGCATGGAAGATATAATTTGGCGAGGGTCTTCTAAATTACAAATGGTCCTTTCTCGGGGTGATGAAGAAAGCTGCTCGGGAAAGAACAGGAAAATAAAAGGTTAATTGAATCAGTTTTAAGATAAATGTGCAGTCTTAGCTTAAAAGTAGACAAGTTATTTGATAACCTTATATCGATTGGCAGGTTATTTCAAAAGAAAGCAATACCTGGAAGCAAAGTTCAGAGAGCGTTTAGATGTGGAGGATATAGAAGGTGGGATACTCAGTGAAGAGCTACGTAGGTTGTACGGAACACTAAGGGGGTAATGGCTGGAATTCGAGGAATATATGAACCATTATTAAGGCGATAAAGGAGGCAGAAGCCAGCTTCCAGTCTTCGAACCCATTGAAATGTTAGGTTAGTGAGCTGGCACCTGGTCGAGTAGGGGTAGTTGAAAGTGTCGGAGGTAAGAGTATCCGATTAAAATGTCTTTCGACCTTTTAAATTTTGAATGGCTAGACTCGGTCATTAAACCAAAAAAATGGACAGCCATGTTCAAGAATGGGACGGAAAAATATTTGATAGTCTTAATTTAATTTCAGGAAGATAGGAATTAGAAGAGGTACAGCCACAAATTTGGGCAGCTTTGGCCGTAATTCTATCGGCATGAGGTGGAATATTCAGTCATAGGGGTTCCTTGAAAAATAACTGGTTGTGGTAGGCTGTTAAGCCCGAAGCACATGTAACGACACTTAGAAGTTGAGAATTCCATTTTCCACGTTGAGCTCCACGCGGAAAGTGCAAACACGTTTGTATGGATTTCTTCTAAGCATCGTTGTACCGAAGATTTAGAGAAGGAATATACGCATTCAAGATCGTCCCCATAAATAAAAGAATGAGAGTGTTTAAACTGCTGATGAAATATCATTAATGTAAAGCAAAAACAAAAGAGGACCTAGCACGGTGCCTTGTACGGCACCGTTTATATCATTGACAAAAGACAAAATAAGAGCGGGCCAAGCACAATATCCTGAATAACTCCACTCATCACAAGTGCGGGGTCGGAGATAACATTGGAGATCTTAACATGTTGTGTGCGAGATGTCAGGTTAGAATATCTCAAGTTCAGAACTTTATCAAATATACCGAAAGAAGGAAGTTTCAGGAGAAGGAGGGCATGTTCAACACGATCAAAAGCTTTAGTAAAGTCAAAATAGACTATTTAAACTGCGAAACCGTCGTCCCTAGTTTGCAGAATGTGAAAGAAGAAAGAGAGCTGACAGGTATCACAAGACCTTGTTTTGAGGAACCCATGTTGGACTGCACTCATTAGGTTATTCTAGATTGTGTTCCACCATAGTATCTTTGATCAAAGTCTCCAAGGTTTTCGAAGCTGTGTAGAGTGTGTTGATTGGCTGAAAATCGTCAAATGACGTAGATCGGCCGTGTTGGGGGATAAGCAGAATGTGCAATTCCTTCCACACACTATGAACGTTTTCAATTTCCAGAGCCAGATTTAATATCTTACACAGAAGGGACGGGAACGTATCGTTAGCATCGGCCTTTATTACACTGACCGGGAGGCCAGCTGGTCCAGGACTATGAGCTTGATGAAAACGTCGAATGGCTACGGTAACGTCCGAGAGGTTAAAAGACATGGTTTCGAGGACGACACCGGTCGCACCCTGGATAGTCAGACGGGGAGCGATTGAATTTTCAATAAATGTTCTGGACAATAAAACGTTAGGCGATCATTCAACAACTTATCATAAACTGTAGGATTTCCAAGGACGGGGTGCCATGTTTTTCTGTGGGTTGTTACTGTGCGTGAAAAAAGGGTTTTGCGCAATTTAACTAATAGTTTTCAACAAAATTGACTTCATTTGCAAGCCGCTTTTCTTTGGACAGCCTCGTAGCCCTTAAAAAATACGTCGAATCAAGGACAGAATGGAAATTTCGTTTTGCAATTGAATCGATGAGATAGTTTACGTAACCTATGGTGAAAAGATAAAGAAAGATAAACCTCATCTGTGACATTAATTATTTTCTTACGGGGGAACGAAACGAGAAATAAGTGCGTCCATAACTTCGTATAGCATACTGGTACAGGATTTCACATCCTGACATAGAAATAAATCAGATGAGTCGAGGGAATTAAAATGTATGAATAATTCTATCGAAAGGGCTGATTGAAAATCAAAGAAGAAGCTATATTTTTGGAAAACGTTTCATTAGTTTTGAATTGTAGTGTTGTGGTTTGAACTCCCAAGTGGGGCTAAAGATGACACTGACAAAGGCAAGCAATCTCTGCAGAAGATAAGATCAAGTGGGCTTGATTCTCGGGTAGGGACGTTGACAACCTGACTCCACATGCCAATATATACGGCCCCGCGTAAGTTCTCGAAATTTACAGGACCAGAAGGTGGTAACCATCGAACTTCAGGCAGGTTAAAATCATCTGCAATCAAGCGGTACTTAAAATTTGATCCAGCCGCGGTGTGAAATGTCTGTGAGAGACAAAGATCTTAATACTCACTGGCATTGGGCGGGCGATAGACACAACCGACGAGTAAGGAGTGTTATTTTTTAAGGTAATTTGAAGCCAACAGCTCTCTTTAACCGCTGTAAATTGCGATATTCTAAGGACTGAAATGCTTGCACGTGCTTAACATTGATACAGCTTCCTCTAACACTACTATCGCGATGATCCTTTCGAATATAATTATAATCAAGAAGAGAAATTTTGGAGTCGGCTACGTAAGGTGTTGCCCATGTTTCATTTACTATAATAATATCTGAACAGTGGACAAAGACCAGAGTCTGAAACAGGGGCATTTTATTGAGCAAAGATCTGGCATTTAGAGCGAACAGTTTAAGTGGGCAAGCTGGTTGTTTTTGAGGGAGGGCAGCTGACGGTCCCTGAAGATAGGGAGCGCATGCTCCCGCCCGGTTCTGGCAAAAATTAGTTTGTAGCATATCAAGCGCCTGATGTGGGTAAAGTGGAGTAAGATATGGGGGTGGAAATGACAGACAGGGGAACTGAGCACTACCGCTAGCTATTGGGGTTTGTCCGGAAAACCCATAGGCAGGATAGTGCAAAGCATTCCTCTTAAAGCGACACAGAGGGTCAGGTGAGGCTAGTAGTCCAGCAGGACCTGTCATATTAGGAGACAACCGGGAAACGACCGTTGAGGGAATGGGCTGCGGGGTGGGGGTGCACTGCTGCGAATGGAACAGAAGCGCCACTCCTGGACGAGAATGCTGGCATGTTTGGTTTAGCAACCTCAGTATAAGGTCTGGTTGGTAGTTTGAAATTCGAGGTAGTTGGGTTATGGGTGTTTCGGGAGTAATAGGTGATTATAAAGGAGTATTTTTCGTGGAGAAGCTACGTTATTTTCGATTTTCAAGTGGCAGAGACGTTAGTTGGCCGTGTCTTTGAGCTAACGATCTGCGTTAGTTTACCAAGAGTAACCGGTGGACTTGGTATGGGTGTGGGAATAAGAGAAGTACTGTTGCCTTGAGTACCCACAAGATCAAGCAAAGTCGGTTTCCATACAGAATTAGCTAGGAATTCAGACGGTGAGGCTGTAGATGAAATTGAATGGGACTTGTTAAACATGGCATTAGGAGTAGTCATTTATGTGTTGCTGGTTGGCAGTTTAAAATTTTTAAGTTTTCTCTGCACCGGGTGAGGTCAAGAGAAACTGAGCAATGCCATTTCTCGCATAATTCTCTACATATCTCCTTCATAGACACTATGAAGTCGAATTCTATCAAGGAAAAGAGAATGACTAATATTATGGCATTACGACTGACCGAGTTCTGTCACTTGCCGTGACTCTGAATCCCAAGCTACAGCTTTGCAGAAACAAACATATACCATCGATAGCAGATATGTGATTTTGAATAT
The DNA here is from genome assembly GCA_017591395.1 of Schistocephalus solidus. Taxonomy (NCBI): domain Eukaryota; kingdom Metazoa; phylum Platyhelminthes; class Cestoda; order Diphyllobothriidea; family Diphyllobothriidae; genus Schistocephalus; species Schistocephalus solidus. The sequence goes on from WEDG01004485.1 coordinate 36,364, forward strand.
AATTCAGCATAAAATTAGGCTTTCGTTTTATCTGTGCTTCAGTTTCAGAGCTAATTACCCAAATGACTTGAAAGGCCTGCTGGATAAATGTGTCGGATGTTCTAGTCATAGTTCCATATAGCAGGAGATCTATTTTTTCGTCCGACGAAGACCGATTGTTGCGGAACGACGTGTACGCTTGAGTGACCAGAGAATCAAGAGGTTCGAGGTGAACCAAAGGAATTTTAGAAGTTAAAATATTTAGAGAAGGCTGCGATGTCTCCCATACGCCTGATATATCTCCTCCCATTTATTTATTACTCAAGGAGGGAGGGGAGGATGCAACCGTACGTCATTTAGCAAGTCGCTTCCAGGACATCGTAAACTACTAGAGAGAATTTTGTTATAATTAATATTAATATAAAATTAATATATATTATATTAATTATATATAGTATATTAATTATAGATAATATAGATATAATATAATAAAATAAATTAATAGTTAATAATTTACAACAGTACGCTTAAATAGGCTAATTTCCTACGGTCAATAAAAAACGACAAGCTGGGCACGGATTCAAACTGCAATTGCGCAAAGTTCTGTAAAGACGAAAACAAAGTTTCTCAATGTTTTATAGTAGCTTATATTACTAGCAGATTACTAGTGTAGCGGCCGAGGATGTCAAGGATAGCACACACTGGATTATATCACTCGGACCAACTGTAGCCATATAACGTCGGCAGAATCGTTAAGCACTTCATCACGCACACATGTATAGATAGCAGGAGAGAATAAGTTTATAACGTAAGGTATCTATGTTTACAGTAACAAATTTTAGATAGTAAAAGAGAAATATAAAGATACAAGCGAATACTGGGGACCTGTACAATCGATCCTTTTGGAGTGGGGGTGGTCACGAATGATCAGTTAGATACAGGTGGGGAGTGCAGTGCTGTTCGCAAATGCGGGTGAGGGTCGAGGAGATGCTGACGGTCAGGGACATTCGAGACGGTACGACGGCGGTAATGAGGGGAGATGTCAGCGGAAGGGAGAGAAGGAACACCGGCCATCTTCACAGACCATCGATCACACCATTCCCATCCGGGATCCGCGCGAAAAGTCCTCACAGTCCATTCAAACAATTCTGTCGGAACTGTGGTTCATTACACTAGTGCTAGAAACCGACACTCCGTCGTAACTACCAATCCAGCCCGAAAGGCCATGAAAACTGTACTGATAATCCTATTGGCTCTTTTCGATCTACAACGTATGATTTACGCATACCCATTGATGTATTCTATCTTAACCTATAAAATCGTCTGAAGAACACGACATAAATACCGAGGAGAATTGAGGCTTACCACTTTGGACCGGAGACAGCTCTCTGATGCTTCCTCCAGCCATCGTCATTCCTTATCCTACGGAACTCCCAAAGATCTCCCAGGACAGTCAATCCTCACCAAAGGATCCTCGCAAAACCAAGCTCCAATAAAATTCTAATTTCTAGTTACGACTAATCCCTGAACTCTTCGCCTTACAAACTGTCTTGTTCATACTTGGGTGTCATTTATTTGGGATTCGTCGCTTATCTAATAAGAGTCCATTAAATTTTGGTGGCAGCGGTGGGATACAAAATGTCCGACGACCTGATAACTACGCTGGTCCAGGCGATGGAGAGCGTTTAGAACTCTGTCGGATAAGCTGACAGTGTATGACGACTATGACCTGTGGGAGGATCGAATGAAAGTGCACCTGGAAGCTGTAGACGAAGGTGCCCGCCCAGCCGCCATCCTGGGACAGTTAGACAACGAAGTTAACACGGTGGCCAGGGCTACCAAACTTACAGCGTCGCTCACCCCCGCGACAATCTTCAAGCGTCTGCGGTGCAAGTTCGGACGGTTGTCAATGCCCTGGGTTGCCCTTGCCGCCATCAAAAATCGCCTACAACACGCGGGCGAGTCTGTCGTGGACTTCCAACTACATCTTCGTGTCCTGGCTCGGCAAGCCTACCCAAACGAGCCCCTAACCGAGCTCGAGGCCAGGATTTGAAAACTTCGTCGACGGTATCTCTCTCCCAGAGATTAGGCACAAATTCATCCGTGACTCCCCCCAGCAGCATCAAGGTCGCCCTCGATAGGTGAGGAAGAAGCGCTTGGTAAGTGAATATTTATATCTGATATGCTTATTGCAAAGTTAGGTTACATGCCACACTACCCTGCTATAGATGCAACCATAGGAAATACTAAGTTGCCATGCTTAGTTGATTCAGGAGCAGGCTGCTCCCTCATTAGACAGAACATTTTCCTTCAACTTCAGGCTAGAGTGAAGTATTTCACAAAGCCTAAGGCCAGCCTGAAGACAGCAAACGGAGCCACTTTGTGACATAAAGGCATGATAGAGCTTAATTAGGAAAAAAGGTCCTGTTATTTTTTTAGTTATAAGTTCGTTGTCTGTCCTGACATTGCCTGGGACTGTATATTAGGTGCTGACTTTCTTCATGCATTTAAATGTTCCTTAGACTTAAACGTTAACATTCTCCATGTCTGTGGTACAGAGGTGCCCTTCAGGACCGAGGTACCGGATAGTCAACATGTAATTAATGCATTCCAGTTAGAAGATGTTAATAATTTAGTGTGCCCTACTCTTGACAAGGATAGCTCGTCTAAGTTATGTAGTTTGATAAAGGAGTTCTAAGTTATCTTCGATTGGGACGGCCGTTCACTCGGACGTATTTATGTGGTTCAGTATGAGATCGATACAGGTGTGACTCGGCTCCTAGGTGATTACCCGTATTCTACCAGACGCAGTTAAAGGAAATGATCGCTGATATGTTAGACCGGAAAATTATCAGACCGTCTTATTCACCTTGGTCGTCTCCGGTCGTGTTATTTATGAAGAAGGATGGCACTACGCGGTCATGTGTTGACTATCGCAAATTAAACGCAGTGCCAACTAAGGATTCTTTCCCTCTGCCCAGGATTGATGCAACCCTAGATGCTCTTTCGGGTAATCAGGTATTCTCTACTGTAGATCTAGCAGCAGGTTACTGGCTACTAGAAGTGCGACCCGTTGACAGAGAGAAGACTGCTTTCGCGGTCCCCTCGGGTCTTTACGAGTTAGAGACAATGCCTTTTGGCCTAGCTAATGCTCCAAGTACTTTTCAACGACTGATAAATCAAGTCCTGGCTCAACTCATTCCCAAGTCATGCCTAGTTTATATGGATGACATAATTGTTCTTGGTAAAGATTGTGACAGTCATATTAGCAATGTCCGAACCGTGTTTGCCAGTCTCCGACAGGCTGGTCTTACCCTTAAGCCCTGTAAGTGTGTTTTTATTAGACCTCGGGACAAGGTTTAAGGGCATGTAGTCTCGGCCTCTGGCATAGAAACGGACGAGGATAAAGTGAGACAAATCCGTGAGTGGCCCACCCCTATGGACGCAAATGAAGCAGCAATTTTCTAGGACTGGCTTCTTACTATAGAAGATTTATCAAAGACTATGCTCACAGAGCCGGTCCGCTTCACAAGCTGACCCAGAAAGATCTACAATTTAAGTGAACTTCTGGTTTTACTAGAAGCTTTCAGACGTTGAGGGATAAATTGTGCACCACTCCAATTTTAGTTTTTCCTGACATAAGCAATGACGCTAGGAAATTTATTATAGATACCGATGCTAGTGACACTGCCATAGGCGCTGTCCTCTCCCAGCAACAACCAGATGGTACAGAGGGCGTCATTCAGTATCTAAGCCGATCCCTGACAAAGGCAGAACGCAGTTACTGCGTGACCAGAAGAGAGATGCTCTAACTCACCCACTTCGTGGAGGAATGCCGGCCATACCTCCAATACCGGCCTTTCATCGTGCGCACGGATAATAGCTCTCTGACCTGGTTACAGAACGTTAAGAATGCTAAAGACTAGCTGGGTATGAGTTTGAGTGCATACACCGTCCAGGACGTCAACACAATAATGATGATGCTCTCTCTCTCGGAAGCCTTACCGTCCCCACGGCGAATGTCCATCATGTACAGACATTAACATTAGTACCGTGTCATTAAAAGACGACCAAAGCCGTCTTTGTGCCTAAGCTCAGCAAGGGGAAACTCATATTGGCCCGATTTACCATAGGAAGTTAATTAGTTCTCGAACACTTAGTGCAGTTTAACTGAGAGGCCATAGCTATGATACGCGTTGCTTGCACAAGGTGTGGGACAAACTCTTTATGGATAATGAAGTTTTGTTCTATCGGGATGGCGAACAATACCTGCGGCGTATTATTCTGCCTATTATCCATGACAGACGAGGTTTTTAATAGAATCCACACACAGTTGGGGCACGTGGGCATCCATAAGACTGAGTGGGCCCTTAGGTGCCGATACTACCGGCCTCACTTGAAGCGGTCAGTGGGGACCAACTGTAGCCATATAACGTCGGCAGAATCGTTAAGCACTTCATCACGCACACATGTATAGATAGCAGGAGAGAGTAAGTTTATAACGTAAGGTATCTATGTTTACAGTAACAAATTTTAGATAGTAAAAGAGAAATATAAAGATACAAGCGAATACTGGGGACCTGTACAATCGATCCTTTTGGAGTGGGGGTGGTCACGAATGATCAGTTAGATACAGGTGGGGAGTGCAGTGCTGTTCGCAAATGCGGGTGAGGGTCGTGGAGATGCTGACGGTCAGGGACTTTCGAGACGGTACGACGGCGGTAATGAGGGGAGATGTCAGCGGAAGGGAGAGAAGGAACACCGGCCATCTTCACAGACCATCGATCACACCATTCCCATCCGGGATCCGCGCGAAAAGTCCTCACAGTCCATTCAAACAATTCTGTCGGAACTGTGGTTCATTACACTAGTGCTAGAAACCGACACTCCGTCGTAACTACCAATCCAGCCCGAAAGGCCATGAAAACTGTACTGATAGTCCTATTGGCTCTTTTCGATCTACAACGTATGATTTACGCATACCCATTGATGTATTCTATCTAAACCTATAAAATCGTCTGAAGAACACGACATAAATACCGAGGAGAATTGAGGCTTACCACTTTGGACCGGAGACAGCTCTCTTATGCTTCCTCCAGCCATCGTCGTTCCTTATCCTACGGAAATCCCAAAGATCTCCCCAGGACAGTCAATCCTCACCAAAGGATCCTCGCAAAACCAAGCTCCAATAAAATTCCGATTTCTAGTTACGACTAATCCCTGAACTCTTCGCCTTACAAACTGTCTTGTTCATACTTGGGTGTCATTTATTTGGGATTCGTCGCGTATCTAATACGTGTCCATTACATTGCAGCTAATTTATCCAACTGCTTATTTGGCTTTGCACAAATAATATGCGGCAGTAAAAAGGACATTTTAAACTGATAATTAATTGAAAGTTCACTGTTACGGCAAGAATATATAGCAAAAATCAACGCATCATTTAGATACAACTGACTTCACCACGGCCCTCGTGTTGATCATTCCTAATGTAGGCGCAGCCTAGAATAGTGTTCGGAGTCGGATACGCAGGGTGTTGCCCAGGTCTCTGTAACTATTACAATGTCCGGGCGGTGGACGAAAACTAAAGTCTGGAGCAAAGGCATCTTATTAAGCTGCGATCTAGCATTTAAAACGAACATTTTAAGTGGGCACGTTTTTGGTTTCCTGGACGGGCCATCTAGGCTGTCAGAGTGACTGCTTTCGGCCAAAGAAATGCTCTTTTCACTTAAACTATTTGCCTGTCCCTTGTTTGAAGACGTGCCTCACCATTGTTCTTTAGTCTTTCCAATTCTATTATTAATTGTCTTATTTTCATTCACTCTTTCAGCCCGTATTCCGCCTGAACAAATCGTCAAAATACAGCCTTCGTAGGGTTGATTTGCTCTGTTGCAGGAGTTGTGCCTGTGCTTCGTTTTCCAAGATGATTTTTAAGAGGTCTTGGTCGAGGATTTGAATCGGGTGCTGACGGATCCTTCCCTATTATATATGCCTCGGCTAGCGACGTTTATGCATACAACTGAAGGAGATCTAAGTTAGGTTTAACTCACTCCTTTGGAATTATTGAAGCTGACTTTGGGACCTCTGCTAGCGACGTTTATGCATACAATTGAAGGAGATCTACCTTAGGTTTAACTTACTCCTTTTGAATTAGTAAAGCTGACTCTGGGACCTTTTTATAACCGCATTATTTTTCGACTCAACCGGGCATCAGGTTTAAGCTCAAATCTTTCAACTGAGCGAGTACTTGTATCCAGTTCATTGTGTCCGATAGCTCCAGACGAACCGGATATTGGGCTGACTGGAACCAATTCAATGAACGATTTGGTCTTAGACCCTAATAGCATGCGGATATTGTATGGATATACGTAAATCTCGACATTCCGAGATAGGAAATAGCCTCTGCTCATTGGTTACTCTATATTAAGACTCTGTGCTGTGATTGGTTAGGCATGATAGTGTGTCTAGAGTGGGCTCGGGAAGCGGCGATCACACTTTTATTTGTCGTGGCTTGCGTACGCACGTGGTTGACCGAAATTCTGCCTGCTCTTCTGTCGAACCCTATTTATCATTTACATTGCTTAACTGTTTCTTTTATCAATTTATTTTGTTTATTAACCATCTGCAATGTATAGGCAGCCCTGTAAAAGGACTATTAGAAGGCATGTTGCCCTCGGTGTCGCGGAAATATACCGCGAAGTTAATGATGAACTTAATAGATATAGATTAAAGTGCAGACGAGGTATACATGAGGAGGAATGCACGTGAGCATCGCCTAGGGCTCAAAATGTGATCGAAATGCCCGTTGATGTAGATAGATCCACTAATGAGTCCACAGATGCCAGCGAGGGATCTCCCTCATCATCCGATGAGTAGGAAAGCAGCACAGAGAGTGGTATTCCCTCGCAAAAGTCGATTCAGGATAGGGTAAGGGAATGGGCTATCGAATCAAACATTGCCCATAGCCACCTACGTAATGTTCTGGAAATTGTTATATCGCTTGTCCCAGACATGCCCACAGACCCCCTAACACTGCTAAGGGCATCTTACAGCTCTCGTGTTAGTGAAATGGGTACTGGGGAATATGTTCACCTAGGACTGGGGGGTAAAATTAAGCGACTCCTGGAGACGAATAGAGTTCTTGAAGGTGAGAATGAGATTGTAGTTAACTTAGCTATTGATGGGTTTCCCCTTTTTCGGAAGACCAAGCTAGGATTTTGGCCTACTTTAGCAATGGTTATCCGTCAGTTCATTAGTGCTGTATTCCCTGAACTTATACATTACTGTGCGGTTGTAGATATTGATCATGAGCTCACAGCGGCATTCAAAGTGACCATGTCGTAACAGGGAAGAGGACTCCTACTTGTGGGACCAGATACCTACACTTTCACCGGTAGGTAGCATGTTGCACATATAAGTATGAATATGAAGAACAATCAAATGCCATCTCTGACACATCAGTGGAAACTCTGCCTTCAAGAAGATGTCCGCAGCAAGCAGGTAAGAATGATATCTTATGAGTATTCATTGTTCTAGACGCATCTGTCTCAAATCCCAAACGGAATTTCAGGCAGACATGTATCGACGTTTCAACATAATCGGGAAACGGCTGCTGCAAGTGCAGGCCACCCAACGTCGTATTCTAGCAAAACTGCGAACGTCGGAGCTTACTCTACCGACAGCCAGTACAGCTCCCATTCAAATGGGTATATCGATCCCCCTAAATCCAGTCGAACAGCCGATAGCCAGCCGTGCTGCTTTCAGAGATTTACATGAACGGCTGCTGAATCCAAATTTCCGCCGTCTAAACCTTTATGAGTTGGAGGCCGCATTTGTAAGGCGCCTGAAAAGGTCCCTCGACGCCGCCGGCAAGAGTGTTCGAAGGCACGTGCCTGAATATCCCTTTTATGGTGAGTTGATTTCCTTTCATATTGCTTAACTGTCTATTTTTAGAATGCTACCCAGGACTAGCCACCTCCACTCCAAACCCCCATCTTGACAACTCGGCTAACCCCTGATTGAACGTATTCCACAACCCCATATTGTTTATATTAAGTAGACTAATATCCATTATTGTACATATATTATTATCGACGTTTTATAATACACATTTTTTATATTTCCATCAACTGTGTGTTTACATTTTGTACAACACGTTGAGAAAATGGGAAAATGTGACTTAAGTGGCGTATACGCGAGCTAAATAGGATGGGAAGTAATGGTTACGTTGTTGGCGGTCACGGTAAAGGAATAATAATGGGCGTTCCGTATGTATTCGTTTTAAATGGGGGTTAAGTAGGAAGTATCCGACCCTTTTTCGTCTATTTCGACAAATATCGACATTTCGATATTGGGCATATGTTGGAAAAGCGGACAAAGTCGATATGCGGTGGACATATGTATCTCGACATGTGGATATCCGGGCGATATACGTCTGATATGAATTGCTTTTAGGGTATCTTTTCCTCTTTGGCTTTATAAACTCACCAACCTCTTCAACCGCGCATTTTTGTGCAGAGTCCAGCAGTGATGCGGTGGTAAATTGACACTAGCTATTGCGTTCCCTATTTATAAAGGGAACTTAAGTGCGGTTCATAGAGGAGCGATGTGGGTTTTAAGAGAGAGAGAGAGATGCATTTGATTTTGAAAGTATCATTTCAAAATGCTCAGCAAAAAGACCACAATTCACTTTGGATAAACTTGGTAAGCAAAAGAAATATTACCGGAAGAAAACGGAAGATATATTGTAACCAAAACATGCAACTGTTGGCATCATGACCGGTCGTCCATGAATGTGTCAAAAAACTGTCAGATATGACCTCAAGGTCACCGTGTGCATAGGAACTACGTATATTCTTTGTTCTCCAGCTTGGACAGTTTGAAAACCATTAACACTTCGCTCGTACTGCTCCTGGTAATAACCCTGCAAATACACTTACTTAATTTCTTTCTGCACATCGGGAATTTTTCTCGTGCCGAAATTCTTCAAAACAAGAAATAATTTCGGAATTTGTTTATCATCTTAGTCGACTTGACTATACAGCCTCTGCATGAATACAAACTGACAACCACTAAGTTAACCAAAAGTGCAAAACCCCTTGAAGATCTGCAGTTATCCAGGACATTTCACCTGTACAAACAGCTGAGTCGTTCCTGAATATTCTTCCTATCTTTTATTATTTAAAGCGTTTTTAAACGAGTAGGTGCATTTAGCACTCATATGTTTCCTATCGCGGCATCGTTTGACTTCCGTTTGAAATTTTCTCGTCTCCAAGCTTTTGATTTTTGTCCAATAATCTTTGCCCGAAATCAGGAATAAACGAAATAAGTTGACATTGCATCACATATTGTCCGTGTTTACCGGGATCTGCCTAGAAGTGTTGAAAGGCGTTGCGATCGTCAGGCACACAACAATTGATATTGGAATCTTAACCAATTAGCTGACTTGGCTTCCTTCGGATCCCTGCGTAACCCGCCTCCTACGGGCTTCAGAGCACAGTCTCTCGCCAGGACAGGGTTGACATCAGAAAGTAACGGAGAACTTCTGGCAAACTCGCTTCAAAGGCTGCAAGGTTCTTGCTTCGTATAAACATTCCATATAAAATTTAGTTTGGAAAAGTGCTTCTTATTGTGTTCAGTAAATTCTTTGCTTGACAATTTAAGCTGCTCGTTAAACATTAATGCTTTCTTGTAAAGATCTTGCTGGCATGGGCAATGCAAATGTTCACGACCTTAACAAATATCTGAGTCAGTTAAAATACAGATGACCAGAAAGAAAATAAGCGAGGATGAAATTTTGTCTTGCATTTCCCCAGGTTCGGGAAAGCTGGTGCACATAGAATCCGGTTGTACAAAAGTAAATCAGCGTTCAATGGTCCCTGAAAAATCAACAAACAATAATCGTAAGGTATCTTTAACACCACGAATGAGTGACAACGGCATGATCTATACATGTCCATCGAAATACAATGGAAAAGGTCATGATGGCCGGCGACTTAGCAACAGACCTGGATGTCACAAACCCAAATTCAGGCTTCCCAGGCGCTATTAGAGCGAACACAGTGTCAGAAGAACTTATGCTGTTAGAATGATCCAAAGTGATATCTGAAAATCAACCAGCAGGCTCACCGATAAAGACCAATTATAACACAGTACTAAAGAAAGTAACAAAGTGCATGATTCAACCCTCCATTACTAAAAGAAAGCAGGATGCAGAAATGGGTGTTTTCTCTGACAGATCATTTTGTCTTGTAGTTCAAGGAATTCCCGGAGGTTACTGGGAAAACTTCAAAATAAAGGGTAAACAGGATCTGCTGACATTCCAAAATTTATTGAATGATACACAAGAACCCGGTGGGGTAGTCGAAATCAAAAAGATCTTTCGATTGGGGCATCTCGTTACAAATGAAACGCATAAGGTTCAACCAAGACCATTAAAAGTGGTCTTGGGGACCAAACAACAGGTAGATCTATTGCTCTCTCGAAAGTCCCGACTACGAAAGAATCATCGTGGAGTTTTTTTAGCCGGATTACTCTCCCACCGATCGGATGAAAATAAGGACACTGGTAGCAGAATTGAAAAGACGTCAATACGAGGGGGAACAAAACTTGAAAATTGTAGACAACAAAATAGTCAAAACGGTGCGCTCGTTTTTATGGGAACATCCGGTGAAATTGACGGCAACCACGCTGGTCAAAAGCCCCACCTAAATGCATATAGATTTGAACCCATACAGGGGACTGGATATATCTTGCGAAATATCCAGCAATAATCGCCAAGTGCAAATAAACAACAATCTTCAGAAATCGAGGGAACAAAACAAAATGACAATGAGGTACACAAATGTACAGAGTCTATTGAACAAAATGGATGAAATCAAACTGGTTGTGGATTATTTACAACTTGACTTAAACGCTTTAACTGAAGCATGGTTAAATGAGTAAATCGCAGACACAGAAGTCACGATAGATGGATTTCAGCTAAACCATATGGATAAAAACGGACGTAAATGTAGCGGCATCGCAATGTTCATATGAGAAGGTATTGAATACATTCCTGATGGGCACTCACCACATAGGAACACGCCTTGTGAAATACTTAGTTGTAAAATGAAAGAACCAAACCAATTGGACCTCCATATTGCCATGGTATATTGTCCCCCAGGAAAGCGGATGGACACGGACGAAGCACTCATCACAGAGGTAAAGCAAATATGCCGTAGCAAACACTTATATATACTTGGAGATTTCAAATCTCCAGATATTGAGTGGGTATAAATTTACTGCTCGTGATCGGAAAATTCATTTGCACTGAAATTACTTCAGTTGGTAAATGACGAGTTTCTTACCCAACATGTCACAATGGAGACACCGTTCCGAAATCGGCAGCCGTCAAGTTGTTTGGATCTAATTGCATCCTTGCAATAAGTTCTTACGTGCCCCTTGGACAAAGTGATCACTGCGTTCTTGCTTGTGAGTACAGTCGTTTTTCTGTACCCAAACGTATAGCAGTTTATGAGAGAAATGTATGGAAATGCAAGAATTACTGAATGGGATAGACTGTCGCCTCGCACATGCACCTGACCCGAACGATACCTGGTTCTTCATAAGCATCTTTATTATCAGTTGGTAGAGAACATCTGTCCACTTACAAGGTGATCATGCATCTCCCGACCCAAGTGGGTGACATCAGAAATAAAAAGGAATCTCAGGAAGAAAAGAAAACTGTGGAGAACATATGCCAGATATCAACAACCCGAAAAATTTTCCGCTTTTAAGAAACAGCGAAATCGGTGTCGGAAACTTTTGAGAAAAGAAAGATCAGCCTTTGAGTCAAAAATAATCAAATACATACCAAGATATTCGATAAGGTTATTTGCTTACGTGAATAAGGCAAAACGAAATCGGGACTCCATTCCTTGTCTAAAAGACTATCAGGGAAACAGATTTACCTTTAACTCTGATAAGACCAGCATCTAATCCAATTTCTTTATGTTCATGTATACAGAGGAACCACCTTTTGATGAGTAATAATGTTACAGTATTGCCACACCTTAAGATAAAATAAGCACGGTGTCTTTCCCAATAGACACAGTAAGAAAAACTCTTAAACAGCTACAGCCAACTAAATCGCCTGTCCCAGATGGTATATCCGCAAAAGTTCTCAATGAACTCACTGACTAGCTGGCCTCTCCACTCTCCAAGATCTTTGAAAGTTCGAAGGATGCGGAGGCTCAGCCTACCGAGTGGAACATAGCTTACATAACCCCCATTTATAAAGGAGGACAGAGTATCTCACTAAATAATTTCAGACCAGTCAGCCTCAGAAGTATCTACTTAAATGATGGAGAAGATACTGAAAATGGAACTGGTGTGGCATTTTGAAGAGAATAACTTGCTTAGTTCGTATCAATATGGCGTTCGAAGTGGTCGATCCTGCCTCACAAACTGCTCACATCCATTGAAAGCTGGCCGAAACCCTTAGAAGTGGGTTCGTAAGACGATGCGATCTACATTGACTTTAGCGAAGCCTTTGATAGGGTTCCACACAGACGTCTGATCTTGAAGCTACGCCAAATGGGTGTGACTTTCAACCTACTCAAATGGTTGGCCAACTTTCTCACAGACAGGCACCAATGTGTTTGTATTAGAGACGCCAAGTCTCAATGGGAAACCGTTAACAGTGGAGTTTCGCAGGGGAGCGTTCCGGGTCTCATCGTGTTTCTGATATACGTGAACGACTGCTTTGCTTGCCTTGCATGTGAGTAGGTAATGTTCGCTGACGATCTGAAGTTATGGAACTCAATTGAAAAACAGGAGGATGTGTGGAACTTACAAAAAACTTAGATCGCTTGCAAACATAGTGTGATGAGTGGCTGCTGAACCTTTATTTCAACAAATTCCACATAATCCGACTGCGGTCTAGTTACAGAAGGATGATTAGGTTTTGAATATCAGTAATTCATCAGTGGTCACCAACTCGTGGAGGAAAATCTTCTTAAGGACTTGGGTATATGGATAACACTCACTCTCAAACCATCGTCGCACTGTGCGAATATCGCAAAGAAAGCTATGTGCATCTAAGGAGCGATCAGGAGATCCTTCGTTAACTTTGATGGAATGCTTTTTGGGTGCGTGTTTGGAACATTTACCCGGCCGGTGTTTGAATATTACGTTCAGGCATGGCGCCACTGAACGATGCATGTTTACACTCTGTTGGAGAAAGTTAAACGGAGGGTGACGAAACTAGTCAGAGGATTGGAACGCTTACCCTATGAGGACTGACCAGAAAGACTTCAAATTTTTCTTCTCTCTTATAAGCAATACAAAGAGGATGTTGTCCAAGTCTTCAAACTTGTCAGAGGAGTTGATTTCGCTTTTCAAATGGCAGATTTTCTTGAATTTTCAAACATGGCAAATCTCCGAGGTCACCAATACGAACTGCAGGCACACCATGCTAAACTTGAAGTGCGGGCCAACTTATTTTCCCACCGGTAGATCGAAGAATGTAACAAACTACCATCTCCGGTTGTACTAGCTGAGAGCGTTGCAATGTTTAAAAGAAGAGTTTGTGAATTTTTACTTGATGGACATATATTTAGACGAAAGCAATGACTGATATACTAAAACCACTATCGCCATGTACCATTTGTATATTTTGCTAGTGTCTATCTGTAAATAGGATTTTCAAAGTTCTGCTTATCTCACTTATATATGCTGAATTATACTGAATTATTTTCTTCAAAACGGGGCCGGTGCAAATGTCCTTCTTCTTGCAGATAATCGAAACAAATAACAAAAATGGCAATATCTGATGAGAAAAATGGGCCAGTCTATGTACATACGAGAAAATTTCCATGAAACTGGGCGAGAAAAAATGGCGGTTCAAATAAAAAAACGTCAACAATCGTTCGAAGAGGACAATGTGAGATGACGATTGGGGCGTGAGTCTCAAGTCTTAATTTAAGATCCCTCATCGCTCCGGTTCATTTTGGAATTTAAATCGGTCAAGGTACCTTTTTAAGGCTTTCCAGCGATGATGAGAGGAACACGTGGGTAGGAAGGGCAAACCACAATTTAATTATTCAGACAGAAAAGAACTTTCGCACACGCAGCCTGGCCTGCTGAACGCGCAGTTTTAACGGCTGTCCTCGGAGATTCGTTAAGGTAGCAAATTGAATAAAGTCATTAAAACCCAAGAAGCTCTCCGGCGAGATCCTTGGAAAAGCTTGGGTGGAATCTCATTCGGCAATGGGGATTTCGACAATTTTACTTCATTTAATTCCCTTCGGATCAGGACTTCATAGAGCTTTTAAGCCTATTCCTTGCACATCTGCGGATATACCTGTAGACTCACTTTGACTTCTTTATCACCTTTTGAAACACCTTTTTCCAGCCTTCCTTCGGTACTGAACCACACCATAGCGTGTCCTAAAAACGGTGGATATCAGGAACCACTTTCTAAAATTGATCAAAGGTATCTTTGTGGGTCATCACTAGGTATTTCAATTCAATTGAATTGAATTTATTAAGGGAAATAGTCATAAGCCTTTGAGTACCCTTTTTAACGTGAACTTATGTGCGGTGTACAGAGAAACCATGCAAATTGCAATAGTACAAGGATGATCATAAAATAGGACAATTGAGACGTTAGTCTCGAGGTTTAATTTAAATCCTTCATCGCTCCGACTTATTTTAAAAGGTTTCATTTCAAATATTTCCAGCGATGGTGACATCAAAACATCTGCAGGAAGGGCATTTCATGATTTGATCACTCTGACAGAGAATGAGCACTTGCGCACATTCAGCTTGGCCTGTTAAATGCACAGTTTTGATGGGTGGCCGTGGATATGGGTTTTGGTAACAGATTCCAAGAAATCCAAAATGCCGGGCATAAATTCACTATCTTCACATACGGAACGTCCGTAAGAGATCCCCGCGCATTCGCCTATTACACAAAGGGAAGTGATTTAGATTTTTTAGGCGGGTTGCGAATGGCAAAAAGCTTAAACTCTTGAGCATTTTCGTGCTGGTTTTATATCAAATAATATCTTCCTTCCGGAAATAAATTTTAACCTGTACCGCATGTTTGTTCTTCCTATCCTAGAATACTGCTGTCCCCTCTTCGGGCTGATGAGCGCCTCTGACCGCAGTAAGATTGAAAAGTTCAGAGGGTTTTTACTCGAAGATTATTTTCTCTTCCTGGATCCAGTATCTCTTATACGGATAGATGCCAGTTAGCAAACATTAAATTTCCCTGGGTTAGAAGAATCGAAGCCGGTCTCTGCTTCCTGTTTCACGTTAACTCTAGCCCAAATCTCCCACGAATTAACGCTCTCACTCCGGTAGATCGACCCTATGCCACTCGTAAGGAGTTTGGTTCAAATTCGAAGATAAGTGAATTCTCGAATTTTAAACCGATTTCTTTGTTTCCTGTGGAAAATATTAGCTTAATTATTGACAATTTATTGTATTTATACCTCATTATCAACTACACTCACTTGCAGTTATTGACAAAAGGGAGAAATATGCGGTTTTATACTTTTTCACCCTACATAGCCTCATTAAATTTCTCGTAGATTTACGTCAAACGGAAGGAATCTAAAGGTTAATTCTAGAAATAAAGTTGACATTTTGTAAGTTTTCCTTAATTCCAGTGAAAAATAATTTGTAGTGAATGGTATACCAGTTGATATAATTTTTCATCCTGCATAGCCTCTTCGCTAATTCTATTTTCACTTTAAACTCGTTAACTAGCAGATGTTTGCTTGCATTGCTTTGCTTGAAACACATATTTCAAATATAACATCTTTATTCCGCAAAACGTCTCTAGTGGCAATTTTCCTTTCGTATTATCAATTTGAAAAATACTTATATTTTTAAATCCATATGAAACCCCAGTCAGCGCTTTGACGCAAACATCCTCTTCGCGTAAAACTTCCACTAAAGCAATCCACCTTAAGCATGAAGAAATGAGACCTTGACGCCCTGGAAAAAATGTAATACCTTTATGTCTAAATATGGTTCTCTCTTCACGATCCTTGGTACCATTTTGAGGGAAAGTTGTCTTCACTCACTTCTCAACAATGCGAGTAACTAGAGCCTTTTATAAACATGGTCAGTACTGAGTCAATTGACCGACATAAAAGAAGTTTCAATTTTCTTTTAAAAACGTCCCCAAGAATAAAATCCCCCTTCACGTTGCATTCCATTTCCTTTACTCATGCGGTTTTAACTTTAAAGTCGCTGAACCTGAAAGGTTGCCTTCCCGTAGAAAAAACCCGTTAATTCTCTCAAACGTTTTCGTGGACCTTCTTTTCTCTAACCATGAGCACTCAGCTCAATATTTGAAAAAAAACAAGTTGTTTATCTCTAGGGATACAACCCCAATGAAACGTCGGGTTTCACCCTCATTAGCAAACGAGAAGCCTTGGTCTACACCTTCAATAGCAAAAGTTATCTCATAGGTTTTTCCTCTAGCTTATGCAAAGCCACGACCCTCCGGATCAACAGGAATTTCGATTCCAGCCGAATCTTCACCCGTTAACCTTGTTCCTGGTTCGAGTGAAATCGCGTCAACGCCACTTCTTTCACATCCCAAGCAAACCACGCCTGCTATAGCTGCCAAATCTAGTAAACCTAAGAAAACTCCAAATAAATCTGAATCATTGGCTAAGCCAGGCATAAATATCAGTAATTTCATTAACGATGGGAAACCTGCTAACACCTCAGCATCTACAACAGATGCGAACGCTAACGTTTGCATCTTTCCCAACCCAAAAAGTGTCCGAAATCCCCAAATAATTAACCCTTCTTATTATGTTACCAGTTTTTCGAAATCATTTATTCCTTTTTCATATGCACGTTTTCCGCCAATTTATGCTTACTTCCCTCAAAATCTCATTTCTATGCCACCCTATCTTTTCCCACGACTTCAATGGTTTTCCTCCAAATATCCCATTGTACAATAATCTCAGTTATTTTAACAGTAACATTTTGACAAATTGTAGACCAGAGCAATTTTGTTTCCCACCTTTCGTTTCTTCTTTCCAGTTTTCTTCTCCGCCACCAAATTATCCTTCTTATAAACACTGATGAGCGTAAACTGTAGCTCAGGAATACGCTCAGCTTCGTTTCACTCAATGCGAGATCAGTTGTAAATAAGATGGCTGAGCTTAAAACAGTAGCCTTTGAGCTTGATCCAGATGTGCTGTGCATCACTGAACCCTGGGCTCACTCTCTTTTTTCTGACTCTACGTTTGCAAGATAATTTTTAATTTTGTACCGAAATGGCTGCACTGAAAAACGTGGCGGTGGTTGCCTCCTTTATATTAAGTCATCCTTTGTACATTTCCTTTTTCAGCTGAGCATTTCATCCTTTTCTGGAAATGCATGCTTTGCTTCAGTCATTCTCTCACACAATAAAAAAGCGGTAATTGGCTGTGTCTTTGATCCTCCGTGTTATTCTGGCAATGAAAGCGAGCTCTGTGAACTATTTGAAAATTTCGCAGAGACCCAATTTGATGTCAAAATAATCGTAGGCGATTTTAATCTGCCAGACATTGACTGGCA
Source organism: Schistocephalus solidus (assembly GCA_017591395.1). Classification (NCBI taxonomy): domain Eukaryota; kingdom Metazoa; phylum Platyhelminthes; class Cestoda; order Diphyllobothriidea; family Diphyllobothriidae; genus Schistocephalus; species Schistocephalus solidus. Next base: position 53,914 of record WEDG01004485.1, read on the forward strand.
GGCAAATTGCTCTCCGCCAAAACATCAGAAATCGGTCGATGCTATTAACTTTTCAAACATGTCCCAAATGGTCAAATCAGTTTGTAGAAATAACAACATTTTAGATTTAATTTTTACAAATGATGTTCACCCTCTCTTTATGAATTTTCCTCGTGATCTATTTAACAAGTGATCACGCAATAATTCACTGTTGTTTTCCAGTCCTCCTTCTTACAAAACCTGAGGTTAAATGCACTTACCTCGGCTTTGCTCTCACAAACCATGAATTAATAAATAATTTCGTAAGCACTCTAGATTGGCATAGCATGTTTTCAATCACCGATCCAAACTTTTTCCGTGAGCTATTGCAGAGCCTCACAGAAAAAATCTAGGCTTTTATAGGGTTTAAGATTTTAAATTCAAATACAGCTTCTTCAACTGTTCCACATTTTCTCCAAAGCAGACTTAAAAATTACAAACATACCTTAAAGATTCATTTAAAAGCTCTTTGTCAGTTCACTTAAGGATTCACAAATATTTGAATAAGCATCGAAAATTAGGCTCGCGCGAGATAAGCGTAGGGAGTCTCGGGCACTAAGTGGTGCCGATTCATCCAAACCTGTTGCTCAAATCTTCCATATTTGGTCATCGGCTTAGCGTCTGAATGTAACTCCGCTCTTACTCGACTTAAACAAAACAATCTTTACAGAGGAATTAAGCAAGGCAGAATTGTTAAATTTGGTTTTTGCCAACCACTTTACCTATGCTTGAATGTTCCTCCATCAAGGACATGGGCTTAAGCTACACCAATAAATTAGACCTTTCGCCTCATGCCGATAGAATTACGGCCAAAGCTGCTCAGAGTTACGGCTTTATTTCTTATAATTTCCATCTTACTGAAATTAAATTAAGACTAAATCGTACGTTTTGTACTTCCCATTCTTGAATTTTGTTGTCCTTTCTTTGGTTTAATGAACGAATCTAGCCGTTCAAAAATTGAAAATGTCCAAAGACATTTCACAAAAAACTCCTGTTTCCGACTCTTTCAACTACTTCCTACTCAACAAGATGCCAGCTAACGAAGCTAAAATGTCTTTGGGTCAGGAGACTAGAAGCAGGCTTTTGTCTCCTTTTCCGACTTAATAATATCTCAACTCTCCCCAAAATTTCTGTAATTACCCCCGTTAGTCTTCCTTATAACCTAAGAAATTTTGCTCTAATTATACCTCCCCCTGCATCCTTCACGTTTAAAACGGTCTCTCTTCATTGCTTCTAGGTAAAGTTGTCTTTGGAATAACTTGCCATTTGAAATTGGGTCGTTAACAAGTCTATCTGCATTCAAGCGAAGACTGCACATGTTTATTACTAATAATTCTATTAACCTTTTATTTTCCAAATTTTTTCCCAGGAGCTTTCCACATGACTCGGAGAAAGGATCATCGGGAGTTTAATTGACCCACTTGAAACTATATTTTCGCTACCTCGAGTCGCCCATGAACCACGATGTCTCCGTATATCACCATTCATCAAACGATGAAGTCATTCGGACGTACACATTCGGTGGTCCACAGTCTAAAATGCTGCCGTTGCGTTGGATACTAACCATCATCAGGATTCAATTCTGGATCCTAAGATGTTGAGGACTTAAATTCATTGACGCATTTTCGTGAGATTTGTTTCCTGCGCCATAGTGATCAAGAACGAACCATATTGACGTTTAACTATCTCATTCTGGAATGCTAATGCAGTATTCGTCTACACTAACACCTTATCTAATTTTTCTAAGCAGTTCCTTTCTCCTACAATCTATTCGAAAATGGGGCCTATTTAACTCTGCCTCCATACTCATGGTAGGAGTTTTTTCACTGCCTGTTTTCCAGTTCATTTTAAATTTCAAAACATCGCTAACTTTGACCTTACAGGAAAAGTTCTGCCTACATTATTAACTATTTGAACATTTTATCTGCACATATTGTCACAATTTTATTTCGGTACTAATATTTGTTTAGACAGTGCCTAGTTGTCACTTACCAAATATAAATTATAAAAAACGCGGCCTCACAAATTTTCACAAAAATCTTAGCGTAGAGATCTACATTGAAATCAGAAAAGGTTCTCCTGATGGCATACAACACAGATATTGCATTGTTAGCCACTCCCGAGCGGGAATATGATGGTTTTAAATCGTTGGTTATCAGCACACCAAGAACCTTTTTGAGTTTTTACCTCTTGCAAGGCTGTACTGTTGAGAAATTAGGTTCTAATGTCAGTGGCTCCGGATGAGTTGCCTTAGTGAATAACTGTACACTTATCGACGTTTAACCGCAAAAGCCAATGATTCAACCACCCCTGGAAACCTATTTAGATTGTTCTGCAGTCTATCTTCGTCGGCAGAGATCCTGGTTACACTCCTGATTTAAATGTCGTCACTAAACATTGCTGCTTCACAGTCCAGGTCTCTGTCACATTCGTCCACATATATTTTGAAGAAAATTGGTCCTAGTACTGAACCCTGGGGAACCCCACTCTTGACCAGAGCAGAAAGTGAACTCTTCGGCCGATGTAAACAAGCTGGAGCTGGTCTATGAGGAAGTTCTCAATCCATTGAAGAAGGTAATACCTGATTCCTAATTGCTGCAAAAGGCAATGCAGAATGCAAAGATAGTCTACAGCTTTGTCCACAGAGGTTTAAGGAAAAGGCATCGAATTCCGATGATCAAGAATTCCACGGACATCGAACTTGCTAAAAACAGGGATAATTGTATATTGTATGTTTTGAAGGGTTACAAGCATTGTCGTTGATGACCTTATTAATGAAAAACTTTCATTGCCTGTTTACAGTCAATATAAAAAATGGCGTACATTTAAAAATGTTTCAGTCAAAGCATAACATAACTTCAAATGCGTGTTCACAGCTATAGGCGAAAAACTGTGGGAAAAAAGTAGAAACCGAAAGATTTTAAAAGGCTGGTTTTAAGTAATCATGTTGTGAGCGTCGTCTTTTTTCAAATGTTATGCCATTAAGCCTTCTTTTAAACCCTAATAACAATTCGGACGCGAATCGGACGCGAATCGGATCCGAGGATACGAATTTTCGGACGCGAATCGGATCCGACCATGACTTCGAATTCGGACGCGAATCGGATCCGAAAATTCGTATCTCGTTTTTCAACCGCACAGCGGAACCCTTACTCCTTTGGTTGACACCCATACTAGCTAAACGGTTAAAAAACGATCCCCATTACATTCTAATCGAATAGTTATTAATGATAAGTTGACTCGCGGAAGACTGAGTGAGCAATTAGAATATATTTTGTTTAAAAATATGCAAAGCGTAAGTGTACAAAAATAAATCTTATAAATTTCTCCTAATCAGTTGTCCTGTGTTGGTGGTCCCTGCAATCCATCAGCCGTTTCATGAGGTATCCACCCTGTAATGAAAAGACAATAAAATTAGTGATGGTGAGTAAACAATGCGCATGTTTTTATGTAGTAAATTTTTGTATACAACGTTGATAATTAAAATCTACTTACCGTCAGCACAATGCCCCAGGGCTGCCTTTTATGCAGTTGGTCATATGCCTTTTTAAAGGCCTTTTTGAAAGCTCGTTCTAGCTGCAGTCTGTTTGCCTTTTACGGAATATTCCAAAGATTGAACACGTCTGCGGTGCACATGAATTAGTTAATAATGAGAAATTTCTTACCCAAAAGAATTCCGTAATAAGTGGAGAGAAAAAAGGCCTTTTTGTCCTAGTAGCGATCGTAGAAAGTTAGCCGGTAGGTCACCTCATCGGCAATGAGTGATGTGAAAACGCGATCAGCAAAATTGCTGACGCTATTGCCGCCAAGGGAGGCCAAATGTGTAACCTAGTAAGACGGTAATTAATGTCCAGAAAACCTACCAATTGCTGTCTATATGCCCTCTCTGCGACAGCTTTGGTCAGGGCATCTACTTCGTCAAGGGCGATGCCGTGTGACAACGAGAGGAACGGGATGTTCGAAACGAAAACGTTGGAATCTATAGGGCCCAGTATGAAATCCATCTTTAGACATAATGAGCTACAACCCAATAGAAAAAAAGGGATGATGAATGCAAACATAGTTAACAAACAATGGGCTCCATAATTCTACCTAGGATAGGCCAAAACCCGCGCTTAGTTTTCTTATGTTTAGGGAGCCCATCAATAGCTAAATAAGTTACAATAATATTGCCTATTAGACGCCTCAAAACTGCTCAGTTAACTGTTTCACAAGTACTAAATGATCGTACTCACCACTGCCCATTGCCGTCACCGTTGAAACATCACTTTTCCAAGCCAACAGCGTTCGTGCGTCTGCGGGAAGGTCAGAGGTCAGCCGTCTTATAATCTTCAGAAGATGCTCTGGTGAAGCAATGGCATATGCGAGCGTATTGCCCAAGAAATCAAAGCCTCCTGAAACGTAGGTTCCTCTTCAATTGAAGGTGTGCTTGAAGAGTTGTTTGGTGCAATGTCAGATAAATCTGATGTCAAACTTGCATCCTCATCAACAGAGGAAATCTCTAAGTCATCATATGACGAACTAGAGGAAGAGGTCAGATGCCACGACGATTACGATGAGTCGGACGGATACATTTCCCTGATATTCTCGGCAATTTGACGTAAATCATCCAGAAAACCTTTCTGGGCACGTCTCCTAAGTGTTTTCGTATATACTGCTCTAAACATTCTGCAAAAAAAGCAAAAAAACGGTCAATACAGACAGAACAGTGGTGCAGGCAGTTAAGCGACCGCGTCGCAGCACGACAGCGCAGGAAGTGGCATGGCACGGCGCGCGCGGGATTGACAGCTCAGTGCCCGATCGATTTGCCAATAACACGGCGCGCATTCTCTTGCGCCCTTAGCGACGCGTCATCGAGGTTCACTAGCAACCAATTAAATTCCAGATGCGATTAACGTACGACCGTTCGAGCCTCAAATCGTATTTCATTGCTATTAGGGAAAATAAGAAATGCTGTCAGAGGTAACCGTCTCATTTGGTAATGCGTTCCAAGCTCGTACCATTCATTGTCTGAAAAAAACCTTTCTGAGGTTTAATCGTGTGCGTTCGCTATTGACCTTGTAAGGATGACCACGCAGATGAGTTGTGCAGGCAAACTCGAAGAAATCCTCCAATCTTAGGGAGGGATCATAGCCCCGGAGAATCCCGAATGTTCAGAGCAGGCTACACGGTAAATGCCTGTAGGAAAGAGGAAATAAGTCAAGCTTTTTCAATCTGTCTTGGTACAGTAAAGTCTAAAAACCGTTGACCATCTTCGTTGCTCTCCGTTGCACCTTTTTCGAGGAGGTGAATATCTTTCTTCCTCTGCGGTATCCAGGATGGTACTCCGTTATCTTAGTGCGGTGCCAAAGACCTTTCAAAAGAGATTAGAGGGGAATATTTTAAATGCACGTCTGATCCAATGGAGTGTACGTGTTGACTTCTGGACTGCTTTATTACAGTGTTCTGAGGGCATCAAATTTGCACTTGACCACATGCCCAGATCTTTGTGTGTTTCTACCTCCTTTAATGCAGTGCCATTAATAAAGTACTGGTGTTTCAAAGATACTTTTCGACTGGCGCTTATATGTAGGATCACGCACGTTGATACATTAAACTTAAGCAGCCACCTAGCCGACCAGCCACTTAGTTTGTCGATATTCGACTGTAACTCTTTTGCGTCATCAGCGCAGTTGACTTCAGTCCATATTTTTATGTCATCTGCGAACATGACAGCTTCATAATATAGGTTATTGAGAGAGTTGTTAACGTAGATAAGACAGAGAAGAGGGCCCAAAACAGAACCCTGTGAAAAACCACTTTCTACTTTTTGCCCATTCCGAGCTAGAGTTTCCAACAACAAATCTCTGTTCTCTGAAAGACAAGAAACTCTTGATCCAATTGAATAGTTTTCCTCAAATTCCGACGTTCCAAATCTTCTGTAAAAGAAGCCCGTGTGGTAAACTATCAAAGAACTTCTTGAAGTCAAAAAAACACAACATCTACTGGATGACCCTTATCTGTGGCCTTTGTCAATTTATCGTGCGACTTTAAGGCACTCGTGAGACTGGAACGCCCTGGACGGAAGCAGTGTTGCACATCACATAATATTTGGTTGTTTTCCAGATAGTGCATTTAATGCCTCTTTATAAAACTCTCCATTATTTTACACGCTATGCAAAGTTAAATGACAGGGCTGTACTTTTCACAGTCTAGTCGTGAACCTCCTTTATAGATCGAGGGCGATGATTGCACACTTCCATTCTTCCGGGAGTTTGCTTTCTTCAAAGGACTTTTGGAATATGATGGACATTGGCAAACACAGTTCATCAGCAAGTTCTCTAAGTGCTAATGCAGGAATTCTATCCGGCCCAGGTGACTTAGTAGGCATTATACGAAGTAATTTGGTTCTAACTATGGTCGGTGAAAAATCTAGGTCTAGGTCCTCTGTTGTGAATGAAGAGGAGGTGGATGAGGAAGGAAAAGGAGGGGTTCACATTGGTTGACAAACCGGTGAAATAGCAGAAAATATTTAAGCTCTCGAGTGAAGACGGTCGGAAAGAATTTTGAAAGAAGGGATACTTTATTTTATTTATTTATTGCCAGTTTACAGGCAAGGTCAAAAAAATATATACAGAAGAGGGTCAAGCTGACAGTGAAAAAAACTCCTGATCGATGTTTCGGGTGTTTTCAGGAGAAAAACTGCAGCTTATTGAGTAATTAAAGTTCTGGACCGGGACGCGTTAACACAGGTGCCCGGTGAAGAGCTTCTCCATTCAGTTTACGGATCTGGTATTCTGCACCAGCAGGTATGTCGGTGAGCGGCTGTTCGCTGTTGACTGAGAAATAAACCGATTGAGGTCAACAGAGCCAGCAATATTGCCCTCAGCATGAAGTCCGGCACAGGATTCAGAGTCCATGAACGCCATCAGAACCGAAGAGAGCTTCATCAGAGTCAGCACCCAAAAGTTTTGGAAGGTGTCCTGAATGTAGAAAACTAGTGACAGTTCACGTAAACAAGGGAGAGCTTTGCTGAATGTTGATACGTCTAGGTAGCTTATTCCAGATTGCTGTAGCGTTTACCGAAAAAAAACTGTCGGTATCTAACTGTGCGTGCCAAAGGAAGAAATAAAAATACATCTCGATGACTGGTGCGCCGAGAGTGGTCGAGGTGCCTCAGAGATATAAGGGGGTTAAATGTACGACTGTTTAGTAGTTTAAACAGTAAAAATAGTCCCTTCTGTAATCTGCGAAGCCACAGCGGGTCAAGGCTTGTAAGCTCACAGCGTTGGTGATAGGACAGGTTTCGGTGATCTGAATAGAAAACTCTTTTTGTAAAGAAGTGCTGGACTGATTCTATCTGCTTTCGTTTACTAGCGTGCAGAAGGCTAAATAGAAACGAGCAGTATTCCAGACTAGGCCTGACATATATTGTATAGAGGCTGATTCTAATGTTGACGGTTTTAAAATTTCTGAGAATAAACCCAGTAGTTTGGCGTGCTTTCGAGACAACCGGGGCACAGTTCTCTGACAGATTAAGACTACTAGAATATGATATGCCCAGATCCAATATAACTCCGGGCAAATTTAGATCGTGACCGTCTATGCTTAGGTGGGGCTGATGGTTGTCGCCAATAACCATAACGGAGCACTTTTGCCAAGAAGGTGAGAGGCGCAATGTGCGAAACCACTGAGTGAAGACCTGAAGATCCTTTTTTAAGAGCTCAAGCACGATGTTGTGATCAACCGGTTTATATCAATAGGCAACTTTTAAATCGTCAGCGTATATAAATGGCCTACCATACTGAAAATAATCAAGAACATCGTGTAAAAAAGGCAAATAAAAGCGGATGGAGCAAGCTACCCTGAATAACTCCACTCGTCACATGCGTGGGGTTGAAGATAACATCAGATATTTCAACCCGTTGTGCGCAAGCATTCAAATAGGGGGATATTAAGTTCAGAAGCTTGTTACCTTTGCCAAAGGAGGCAAGTTTCAGCAGTAGGAGATCATGGTCAACATGATCAACAGCTTTCGTGAAATCGAAGTATACGGTGTAAATGGCAAAATCGCTGTCTCTAGATTGAAGCGCGTGATCAAAGAAAGAGAGCTGGCAGGTGTCACAAGACCATTTTCGAGGAACCCATGCTGAGATGCATTACGTGGGTTATTTTCTGTTAGGTGGCGCATAATATTATCTTTGATCAAGGTCTCCAAGATCTTTGAGGCTCTGGGAATTGTATTTATTGGCCAAAAGTCGTCAAATGACGTAGGTCGGTCGTGTTTGGGAATAGGCAATATGTGCGATTCCTTCCATAAAAAAGGGAAAATTTCACTTTCAAGAGCAAGATTAAATATCTTATACAGAAGGGACGGAAATATACCGTTTGCATATGCCTTTAGAAAGCTGACCGGGACGCCAACTGGTCCTGGACTGTAAGATTGACGAAAACGCCGAATGGCTACGGTCACGTCCCAGAGGGTAAAAGTTATGGTTTCGAGGACGTTACCGGTCCAAACCCGCATGTTAGGAAAGGGGGCGACAGTATGTTCACTAAGCATTCTAGACAAGAAAGCATTGAAGCTATCAGCCGTCAACTGAGCGTCAGCTATAGGGTTTCCAAAAGCGTCTCGAAGTACAGGTTACTGAGTTTTTCTCTGTGCTTTTACTGTCCGCGAAAAGAGTTTTGCAACATTGTACGAAGGGTTTTCGGCAAAGTTTAATCTCATCGGCTTTTTGTTTTCGTCAGACAGCCTCTTCGCCTCTTCATAGATTTTTTGGATCAAGGGTAGGACGGAGGTGTCGTTTTGTAGATGAAAACGACGGGAGAGTCTACGCAGTCTACGGCGGAATGATAAAGGGAGGTAGACTTCATCCTTGACATTAATTATTTTCTTACGGGGAACAAAACGAGAAATTAGTGGACCTAGAACTTTGTAAAAAGTATCAGTACAAACATTCACATCCGAACATACAAAGAAGTTAGTCCAGTCGTGGGAATTTAGGTGTGTTAGTAATTTCCTCATATTTGCTGATCTGAAATCACGGAAAAAGCTTTATTTTTGGAAAACGTTTCAGCAGCCTCTAGTTCTAGTGTAGAAAGAACAATAGTATGATTAGAATTCCCAAGTGGATCTTAAGGTGACACTGACAATGGCTGAAAACCTCTACGAAAAATAAGATCAAGTATGTTTGATCCTCGGGTGGGAAAATCAACTACCTGGTTTTACATGCCTATATCTATGGCCTCAAGTAAGTCTTCGAACTTTGCAGTACCGGAAGTTGGAAACCAGTGAACTTCAGGAAGATTGAAGTCACCTGCAATCAAGCAGTACTTCAGATTTAAGTCAGCTGCGGCGTGAAATGCCAGCGAGAGACAAAGATCGTAATCCTCGCTGGCATTGGGTGGGCGATAAACACTACCAACGAGTAAAGAGTAGTTATCTTTTTGAACTACTCGGAGCCAACAGCTCTCCTCTACCGCGGTAAATTGGCAATAGTCCAATGGAAAAAATGTAAGTGGTTGCCTAACATAGATACAGCTTCCTCCACCACGGCCCTCGTGTTGATCATTCCGAATGTAAGCGTGGCCTCGAATAGAGAGTTCGGAGTCGAATACACAGGGTGTTGCCCATGTCTCTGTAACTATTACAATTTCAGGGCGGTGGATGAAAACTAGAGTCTGGAGCAAAGGCATCTTATTAAGCAGAGATCTGGCATTGGGGACGATTAGTTAAAGCGGGCACGTTTTTGGTTTCTGAAACGGGACAGTTAGACTGTCAGGGTGACTGCCTTCGGCAAAAGAAATGCTCTTTTCACTTGAACTATCTGTCGATCCCTTATTTTGAGATTTACCTCGCCATTGGTCTTTCGTGTTTCCAGTTCTATTATTAGCTGTCGCATTTTCATTCGCTCTTTCAGCCCATATTCCGTTTGAAAAAAACACTTCAGAATGCGGACCCCGCAGAGTTGATTTTCTCTGTAGCAGGAGCTGTGCCTGTGCTTCGTTTTCCAAGATAATTTTAAGAGGTCTTGGTCGAGGATTTGAATCGGGTGTAGACAGAGCGTTCCCTATTCTTTATGCCTTGAGAATGTGAATGGACTCGCCATCCGTTAGCAGCGTTTTTCCATACAATTTAAGGAGTTCCAAGTCATGTTTAACTCGCTCCTTTGGAATAAATGAAGCTGACTCTGGGACACCTTTAATGACTACATTCTGTTTTCGACTCAATCGAGCGCCCGTTTGTAACTCAGATCTTTCAGCTGAGTGATTACTGGTAACCAGTTCACTTTGCCTGTTAGGTCCAGATGAACCGGGTGTTTGGGCAGGCTGGAGTCAAATCTCTGCACGACTTGTTCTTCTTAGACCATTTTTTCTCTGGCTTTACAAACTCGCAACCTCTTCAAAATCGCATGTTGGTGCAACGTTTACCAGTGATGTAGCGATGGGCGGTAAAGCCAGGTTAGTGCTGATGCTACCCGAACATAGAACTGGTGGAGTGGCGCAAGGACTAGATGGGGCTACCTTCGGAAGTAACGAAAATTCCTCTGGTTTACCGGGTCCAGCAATCGTGATATGTTTAATGTAACTTTTATGTAAGCTTGAAGAAGCTATATATGAATACGAATTTTGCTTTGTGGTAGGTTTATTACGAACAGGAGCTTTTTTAGCAGTTGGACAAGATATAAATTTTTTTAAGTTATCTATTTCTTATTTTAGATTGCTTATTTCCTGCTCTATCCCTGAGAATTTATGCTGGAGGATGAAACACTCCATACATGTTTCGTCTTCGTAAGCTACATTAGCTAAGCTTACTGAACTTTTACCCCGTCAAGCGGGAGGTGAACAAATAACCGAATAACGATAGTTGCAATTGTTTTCTGCTTGTCCATTAACTTGCTTAACAAGATCCCCTGCCAATATGGCCGAGTGGGTAGAGGCGCCGATAGACGGTCCCAAGCAATTTTGTGGCGCAGATTCAAAACTAGGTCGTGGACCAATTTTTGTGACAATAAGCTTAAGGAACTTGAGTTTTGCATGTTAGAATTGCCACAAAATTAACAGAGAGTCAGTTAGGATATTCAACAATAAGAATATGAAAATATAAGGACGCAGCCTTTGGTTTGAGCCCCTTTCGCGATTGAGAGCAGATGCAGGGAGCACACAGCCGGCGTGAGTTTCAGAAAGCAGCGAAGATCGAGGGTTCAAGTCGCAATTTACAAAATCAGAGGAATATAAAGACAATTCTTTAATAATTTTCCAGCACCGTGTCTTCTACACTGAGGTAGAGACTAAAAACTCGTAGGCTCGAGGTACTTGAAATTCGACACCAATTTCAAACAACGCGCCAATCTTTAACCTGATCGTCGGTCTCCAGTTTTCCGTCTGCAGACCTAAGGGCAGGAATGATTTCCTGAATTCTCTTTGTACTCCGTATGTAGCCATATAGCATTTTGGGGTGTTCCAACGATTTTTTGCAGTATGTTTAGTTCGAACTTCCTCCGCAGCCTAGTAGCCGCTTAGAAGCAGCTTAGTAAAGTCAAGTTCTTTTCACAGTTATTCCACTCCGTCTACACAAATGACGCAAAGCTCCTTCGGCCATCCGCCGAGGACCTGCCGACTCCAATTATTAGCCACATCCTGTTTTCAGAAAACCTGATCCGAAGGGAGTCAAAGGATTTAAACAATTCGAAATCTCCAGGACCCAAGCTTCTCAAGTAACTCATCAGTGAATTTTCTGCGCCTTTTGTAGTGCTCTGTCAGGGTTTATTTGACTCTGGAACACTTCCCATGGATTTGAAGCTGGTAAATATAACACCCCTAAACAAAAAGTGTGGCCGGCCTTCGAAGACAATTAAAAGGCCTATAAGCTTGACATGCCTCCTTGGCAAGGTTATGGAGAGGATCACTAAGAGCGAATTGATGCAATTCCTAGAGACTCATAATTTTGTATCAAACTGTCAACATGGGTTCTGGAAAGGAAGATCCTGCACGACTAATTTACTGCAATCTTCTTTTTCAGATAAGCTCAGTGTATTTCAGGGAAATAGGCATACGCCTTGAACTCCCTATTTTGTACATAAAAATCGCGAGAATAAGAAGCGAAATAAAGAAGTTACAGTCAAGTGAATGTTGGCAGATTTACGTAGTACACTGATATTTTTAACGTTAAGTAGTCACATAGTCCTCTTGATGGTGCAACATATGTACGTCAAACCGATTTTCGAATGTTTCTACAGACTAAAACATTACAATCGCCTCAGGTAGGTTACTCCATGGTTCCACGACACGGTTGGAAAAAATACTTCCCCACATCCAATCGTCCTTGGGGTACTCGTAGTTGGAATGGATGAACTCGGAGATTAGTCGTAGTGGCAAGTTGGAACAAGTAATCACACAGGAGGGTGCAATCAAGTACACGCACGATACGGAAGGTTTTTATCAAGTCTCCGTGCAGCAGCCTTTAACTGAGAGGATAAAGTTTTAGGATATTTAGGCGGATCTCATATGGCAGTTCACCTTGACCTCTTACTAAGTTGGTGGCCCGCCACTGCACCCTTTCGAGCAGGTTGTTCTCCTGCTGGGTACACAGTCATCAGACTTGGATAGCCTATTCAAGATTTGGCCTTAAAAACGTACCAAGGACTTTAAAAAAGCAATCTTCATCGAAAACGTTAAATGCCCGCTTCATAGCGTACAGCATTGCATTGATGGATTTAGCCACCTTGCAACATTGTGAAGAAGCCTTCAGGTTGTGTGTCACCCAAACGCCGAGATCCTTCTGTGATTCTTCTTCTCGGAGAAGCATACCGCTCAAAAAGTAGGGTCACATATCAGTGACCTGATTTCGTTTTCCCAGGCGTAGCAGGGCGCTGTTGTTTGAGTTGAAGGACAAGAGACATCTGCGGGACCACGCATCAATCGACAAAAATTGTCTTGGAAATTGTCTTCATCGGTCGCATTGTGGATGACTTTCCAGGTTTGTATATCGTCCGCAAAAAAAGCAAAGTCAGAGTGCAATTCCTGTACACAATCATAAATAAACAGGAGAAATAGGATAAGTCCTAGCACTGAGCATTACGGGACTCCACTGTCGATGACTGTTTACCTTGATCGCCCTCCACCTACACAGAACACTTGGGAACGAACAACGAGAAATGCTCGATCTACTTTGTAAGTTTGCCTCCAAAACCCAACGTTCTAAACTTGTTGAGGAAACGCTGGTGCAAACCACTATCGAAGGCCTTCTCGAAATCAATATAAGTCACATACAGTGTCTTTACCTTCGAGTGCTTTTTCCGGATTTGTATCGTTTAAAGTAAGTTCGTTACACACGATCGTCACCTGCGAAAGTCATATTGTGCATTGGACAAAAGGTTATGGGTCTCTACATAAATCATTAATTCCTCTTTGACATTATTCTACATTATCTTGCAAAAGATTGAGGTCAGGCTGACAGGCCTGTAATTTATAGCAAGTGCACGACTACCGCTTTTGTGAAGCACTGTAATGTAGGCTCTTTGCCAGTCAGTAGGAAGAATTCTCGTTTCAAACGATTTCAAGCACAGAATGGATAGCGGTTTGGCCATCTCTCGAGCAAGTTCAAGATGCAACTTTGCTGGAATCTCATCGAAGCCGGGGCATTTATATGATTTCAAACTATTACGTTCTTCAAAGACTGCCTCTTCCCGAAAGAGCATATCCTGAATAATTGGTGCTTACATAGTCTCGTAGCAAAATAGAATGAAATCAGCTTCTCTGGTGAAAACCGAGTGATAGATATGAGAAAAGATTTTTACTTTGTTTTTAATTTCTGATATCCTAAAACCGTCATCGTTTCTCATAACAGGAATCGGGTACCTGATGCGTGTACTGTTTCTTTAATAGCTGTAGAGAAATTTGGGATTGTGCACTGCTCGCTGGAGCAAATCCCTCTTGTAATCCCATCGTCTTTTGAAGATCAAGTTTTTACCATTGTTCCTTTGAATTTTATATGCTTAAAAGGCTACATTTTCATTGGGTGGGCAACATTTCTTACAAAGTCTTCCTTTCCTGTTAATCTCTCGTTTTTAATCTCTTGTTAGTCACTTTGGTCGGTTGGATATCCTAAGTTTTGATGATGGACAGTGGCATTTTATTGGATTAAAAAACCCCTCCTTAAATAAATTCTAGTCTTCAGTGACGTTCCCAGAGAAAAAAATCCCAGTCTTTTCACGATGCCTCAGCTCACATTTTACAAAAGTCTCCTCGCCATAGATTGGGCCTGGTACATTTATTGCAGATGGTACGGAATATAAACCATACTCCCATGAATGTACTGCGCGATCCCGTCGACCAATTGGACGATGGCAGTATACCTCGTCTATACTGTCCGGATCTTTAGCGAAGACAAGATGTAAACAACTAGCCTGTTGTCCTCCACGCACTCTCGTTGGAACAAAAAAAAATGTGTGAGAAGAGCGTAAAGTTTTTTCTACAGAAGACGGTGATCGAAAGCAGACATTAAGCACTGTGCCTGCAGATCAATCCATCAAATTCTGGATGCATTGAAGTCATCCATGAGAACAATACCAAGTCAACTACCAATCTCCTTTATGTTCTCCAGCAAACAAGTATCAGCGTCGGTGTCTATCCCCGGTGACAACTAAAGAGTCAGAATTTCAAGGGACTATATCCCCATGCCTATATAGTCAGCCAAAAAGCCTCAGTACCATTGGCAATCTTCTCTGTCCTTTCACACCCTGTGAAATTGCTCTTAACATAACTCGCAACTCCTCCAACCTTGCGGTGGGTGCATTCCCTCCTTAACAACTGGTACTCGAATAATGCTACTTCGCAATCGCTGATGTTCTGTGACAGCCATGTTTTTGTGATTGCTATAAAGTCAGGAGGAAGAACGGTTATCTGTATTCTCAGTGCATCCAGCTTCGAAAACAGACTTTGGGCGTTGGTATAGAGAAATTTCTGTTGGAAACACTCGGCAGTGCGAAATTCCATTTATCTCGATATTGCCAATACTACCTTTCCGCGCTCATCATGAGCATTGGCTGGTTCCAGCGCAATGCCACGTTTCTTTATCCCGCGTCCTCTGAAAATAACCAGGCCGTTTTCTCCAGTTAAAAGTCTCCTCTTCAATTCCATCACCCATTCGCGGCGTTTCAGACGTTCTGCTGGCGAGTAGTCCGGCAGAACAAAACTGCCTTATGAGAGTTTCAGAGGTTCGTCTTTTTGGAGAGAAGTAGCTTAGCCTCTTCTTTGCTGTCCGAGGAAATTTTGATAGGCCGTCATCTCACGGTTTCTGACTGTTCAATATCCTTTTTTTCTGATCCTGAAGGCTGCGCGTTCAATTTATCAATGAAGTATATCGTTAAAAAGGTGCTGAAACACAGCAAGGTCAGTGGACATCCTTTCGTTCGGGGTACGGGCATTTTAATTTAGGTAATGGGATAATGGCTTTGCACTTTGCATAGTCTATTTCGATTTCACCAAGGCCTTCGATCGTGTTGACCATGCCCTTCTTCTCCTGAAACTCTCCTCTTTCGGTATATGTGGTAAACTTCTGAGCTTGATATCTTCTTACCTGAGCTCTCGTACACAACATGTTAAGATCTCCAATGCTATCTCAAAACTCGGCACGTGTGAGGAGTGGAGTTATTCAGGGTAGTGTGCTAGGCCCGCTTTTTATTTTTAGTCTTTTTGTCAATGATGTGCCAGGTTTATTTCGAAATGGTAGGAGCCTTTTATGTAAGCCGACGATTTAAAAGTTGCCTATCGATACAAGCCGGCAGATCGCGACACCGTGCTTGATCTATTAAAAAATTATCTCGAGGCATTTGCCCAGAGGTGCTGCACATGGTGCCTTTCCCTTACTTGGCACAAATGTTCCGTTATGGTTGTCGGTGACAACCATCAGCCTCATATCAGCGTAGATGGCCACGATATAAATGTACCTGGCGTTGTTTAAGACCTGGGCATATCATATTCCAACAGTCGCAATCTTTCAGAGCATTGTGCAATGATTGTCTCCAAAGCACGCAGAACTGCCGGGTTTATCCTCCGAAATTTTAAAACTATTGATATTAGACTCCGCCTTTATAAAATTTACGTTAGACCTGGCCTGGAATACTGCTCGTTTCTATTTAGCCTTCTGCGCGCTAGCGAACGGAATAAAATAGAATCGGTCCAGCACTTTTTCACGAAAAGAATTTTATCGTTGGAGCACCGTAATCTGTCGTATCAAGAACGCTGTGGGCTTGTAAACATTGATCCCTTATGGTTTCGCTGAGTGCAGAATGGACTCTTTTTGCTGTTTAAGCTTTTGAATAGTCGTACAATTAATCCCCTTACCACTGTGAGACAGCTTGACCATCCTCGGCGCAGCAGTCATCGCAATGTATTTTTATTTCTTCCATTAGCTCGCACAGTTAAGTATCGACGGTTCCTTTCGGTAAACGCCATGGCGATGTGGAATAAACTTCCCCATAATATAAAAATCCAACGGAGTTATTCTTGGTTTAGGATAACTATTACTAGTTTTTTGCATTTCGAACAGTTTCCAAGAATTCTGGGCACTGACACGGTAGAATCTGTTTTCCTGTCCGACGGAGGGCGCGGCATCTGAACCCGATCCTAGGTGGTACCTTGAGGGATACGGCACCGTCTCTGCAGCCTGCACGCACTGATTTCTTCGGTAGACAGTGAGCAACCGTACACGGATGCTTTCTTGCCTGGGGCAGAATCCCGGTTCCTAGCGAAGACAGAGAGACTACATACAGACTGCAATTGTGTTAACCCTTCCCTGATCTGAATTGCTATCATTCTTACAGGCGGCAGTTTTTTTCTCCTGAATAACATAAAGATAGGAAAAATATTTATAATTATATATATTCAGGAGTTTTTTTTCACTGCCAGCCTCTACCCACTGAATATTTCATCTGACAATGACTGTAAACCGGCATTAAATACAACTATTATTATTTTTATTATTAAACCCTGGATAGCTTCGCAATTCTCTCAGTCTAGGGCGTCCTTTAATACACCGTTGACCTTATTTTCCTCATGAGAGTTGTTTTTGACTTAATACTCCTGCTGTGGTTTTCCCAATTCTATACTGCCACGCGTAGTTTTTTCGCTCTCACATAAGGGCGCTTTAGAACTGCTGGGATGACTGACAGAAGTTGAGTCTGAAGTCAGGACTGTCTGTGGAAGAGGCATTGCTGAAATTGTCGTGATATTACTGTTATGCAATTCGGCATGTACCGGGTCGCAATCCATAAATTCAGAAGCTTCTAAAATGGTATTATTTTGAATTATTTGCGTTTTTCATTTTGCTTTTTTTGCTCAAGTGCAGGTAATTTCGTTTTGTCCACCAATATTCTGCTTCAGGAGCTTCTTTTAATCCCCAAGCTAGACTTCTAATTTTTGAGTTTGATCAATATATGGGAACAACTAACGCATGTTTCATCTACGTAACGCACACTTTTTATGGTACGTACGCTTTTGGCTCGTTTTGCCAATCGTAGGCTGCAGGCTCTAAGTGCATGAGCACAAATCCTGGAAGTGAAGGTCATATCAACAGGCTTTCTTTCTAAGGAAGTGCCGCTTCTTTGCATGCTATTATTGTCAAAATTCTGACAGTCCATCAATTATGAAATTTTATAAGTATTTCAACTAAATGTGTACCTCTATTCTTTTATAGTTAACCAAAAGAACTTGCTGAAACGTATGAAGGTTATTTAAGAACGGCTCAGCCGTTTTGCAGGTCTCGAGGAATATGGATAACGTTCGACCTCGCACAACTTTGATGACTTGTTTTGCTAGGCGGTTAATTGCGCATGAATCAGTTCTGTAGTCCATTAGAATTCGTTGAAAAAAACAAAATTTGCTAGAACTACGATTTCTGAGAAATTGTAACGTGGGACGGAAATTCTAAAGAAGCAGAAAGTAATTTTGCATGTATGGTTCCGGTGGCAACGTCAGAGACGGTAACTGTGAGGTGGTACCGAGATCGAAATAGTCGCAGTTAGAGAAAATTTAATCTCGCTGTGTTCAATCGGGCTACTTTTATATTGTCACGTGGCGTGATACCCTAGACGGAAGAATGCCTAAACGGAAATTACAGATCAATCGGGTTAACGATAACAAATGAGCATCAAACAGCACCCTGGGATGAGGGACGACGAATAAGGAGACGAGTTGACCAAACACGCTATATGGACATCCACTTCGTTTACTAACCCGCGTCACAAGTGCATGAACTGTTTATAACATCCTGTTAGTCTGGCTTCGTTTCAGTTGTGTCAGCCAAGTTGTTTATCGTGGGTTTCCCTAAAAGAGAGGAGGGGATATATACAAGGTAACAGAAAGCGTTCTATATCGTTACAATACAAACACTAATTTCACGCCAGCCAAAATTCCAGTTGCGTTTGTCAATGTTTAGGCTTACTGCCTCCCCGTGGAAGTCTATTCCACGGGCCGGTTTAGTAGTTCGATGAGTTTCGGTAACTTTGGTTTCTTCGGTCAGAGCACTGGGTGGTACTGACTTAGTTCTTTTGTCTCTTTGGACGTTTAGTTCCCTAATGGCGTCTGTATTAGCGAAGTGACTGTCGTCTTCCTTAATACAATTGGTTGGTGCTACGGAAACGTCAAATTCTTTTGAACTACCTTCATCTTGAAGATAGTCAGTCAGTTTTCGCCACCTTCCAGTTTTGATTGAAAGTCCTAGAACAGTTCCCGGCGTTTCAGCCTTTCCACTGCGGAGTAGTCCGGTTGAAAATAAACCTGTTTATGCAAGTGACGTAGGTTGGCTTTTTCCGATAGGATCACCTTGCTTTGGTCTATGCTCTCTAGCATAAATTTTAAAGGTAGTGGTCACGACGTTGCAAGATTGTCTTCACCTTTTTTGCTGATCCGGAATGATTTCAGAACTTTTACTTCTACCCCTGGTTGAAGCAACTAGTTTAGGAGGCCATGAAAAGAAGCGAGGTCTTCAGCGATATGGTCTTCAGGTCGGATTGCGGTTGCTTCGTGCAAATCCCGAATAACTAAACACCATTGCCGATCCCGGCACTCCTAATTTTGGCTTACGGTAAAGTTCCCCTAAAGTGCACAAGGGCGATTAACGGAACTCTCATGAGGATTTAATATACTTCTTTTCTAAAGTTTTCGAATTCCACTTTGCTACGGGTTTGATTCTTCGCTTTCAATTTAGAGGCCAAGAGAACTGCTGCGATGGCTGACAATTGGGACTGAAGTTATGACTGCCTTTGGAAGAAGCACCGTTGCTGTTGTCCTGATTTTACTACAATCCAAGTCGGCAGTTACTGGACAGCAACCCATAAAGTGAGATGCTTCTGACATGGTACTACCTGTAATGATTTACTTTTGCACTTTGCATTTTTGCATTTTTGCTCTTAACCCGGTACTCTCTTTCTGCCCATCAATATTTTGCTTCAAGAGCTTCCGTAAATTAGTAAATTAATCTTGGAATTTTTTAAGTTCAAGCAATATATGAGTACACCATACACGAGGCTCATCTTCGAACCCCACAATCTTCGTGTCAATTACGCTTTTGGTGCATTTTGCCGACCGAATACTGCAGGCATTAGGAGAACGAGCACAAATCCTGGATCTAAAGGTAATATCAGCAGGCTTTCCTTCTAAAGAAGCGCCTCTTTTCACTTGCTATTATCGTCAAATTGCTTGCAGTCCATGAATTATTAAGTTTGGTTAGTATTTAAAACACAATAAGTGCGCCTATTGCTTTATCATTAATTAAAAGAAACTTAACGAAACGTGTGACGAATATGCCGAAACGACTCAGTTGTTTGTAGGTCTCGAAGGTTCTGGATAACTTCCGATCATGCAAACTTTGACGTCTTTCTTGCTAGACTGTTAGTTGTGCAAGTGGCAGTTCTTTGGTCCGCTAGAACTGGTTGAAGAACAAAAATTGCTTAAATTTCGATTTCTGAGAAAATTCCACATGAGAAAAAATTTCAGAGACGCAAAATGTAATTTCACACGTACAGTTCGAGCGACAACATAGGAAGCAGTAACTGCGAAGTGATTTCGACGTCCAAATGGTCCCTGTTAGAGCGCAAACAAGCTCGTTATATTCAGTCGGGTTCTTTGCATTGGTCAAGATAAAAAAAACGTCCGTTGCCTTTGACGGTAGTGTTCCATAAGGTTCAGATTTTAGACCTTTTTGTTCGTTCTATACATTAAAAATTACGTGAGTGATTTGGGCAGCAAAATATTTATGTTTACCAGTAATATGAAAATTTTCAGCACAAAAAAATGGGCCCTGTCGCCGAAGAGAAACCACAACTTAAACCAAATGGACGAAAGAAATTGTCAACTCGTTTGATTTTGTGGTAGTTTTTCAGCAAATGTACCATACGTTGCCTATGCAACTCAGCCAGATCCGCAGATGGAGGAAGCCATTTCCTTAATTATGCAAATTGACAAAACGTATAAATCTAAAATGATTTCGCTAAGCTGATGCGGTACGTCTTTAAAGCACACGAAAACTACCCATAGGGGATAAAAGGTGCGATATCTTCGTGATACTCCTCAAAATGAGTTTTCATGAATGTCAATGAAGAAGTTGGCTCTAAGATTTTCAAGGTATTTGTGTGACAGCATTATGAAAGCTTGGATATCATGTACACTCCAAGACAAAATTGTATTGGAAGCATTCATAGCTAGACGATCAAAATGGTTAAGAGCCAAAAGTTCTGGCCATTCGCAAAAATTAAATTAACCTAATCTACTTTTCTTTGGGGTGTAATAAGCTTCGGAAATTTTTTATAAGAATTCCTCTAGGGAAGAGTTTGTTTCTGCTCGAGATTTGAAGACATTTTGATATGCCACTACACCCAATTTCTGAGATTACCCATTGAAAGGGCGCATTCAGTAAGCAAGGTTGGATGTGGTGACAATCTTCTTTTTATGGTGGTCAACCCGTGGAATATCCTCCCCCAACATGTTGAGGAGTCTTGACTGATGGAAAACAAGAAAATATACCTTGCCCAATTAATGTTCCGAAAACGAGCAAGAGCAATAAGAGATTGGACTCAGACCTTTAATTTGCACAAATTTTGATATTTCATGGTTGATTTGAAGTTTTTCAGCCCGCAGAGTTGTTTATAGCGCCTTCCAGCCTTGGTTCCCCAAGCCGCGCATGAGGTGAGGTAAGGCCACTTCCCAAGCTTCTGGACCGCAAGCACACAACCTCTAGGACACTGAAACCCATCACAGGCGTCCAGCAACCACTACCATTAATCATCTAGTCAAGCAGACATCGGTTGACTCACAACACCTCGATTCACTCATTCCCACATCATGCTCGCGAAAAGACGTACGCTAACGCCATCTGTGCCCGTCGGGGCTTATGACTACCACTGAGTTTCTGTACAGAATATACAACTCCTACTAACATTTCCCCTGCTATTCCTATAGAGACCAGGGCGTGATGATTGTAGGGCTCTGAGTAAAAACACAGTTTAGACCCTTACTGCCCCAAATGTTACATTGTAAATAAGGTAATCAAAGGCTAAATTTTATTTTACCCTCGAGAAACGGAACCTACAATAACTGCACTTTTAAGATTTGCATTCTTTAATATAGACCACTGACTGTTGAAAAGGACAGTTTGAAAGAAGACAGGTGTGAATTTTGAGACTTTCACAACTAGCTACCATCATCAAGTCCCATCCTACCAACTATTCAAATTTTGTGGTAGACTTACCTTCCAACTACACCTCGTTCTCCCGTTAATCGGCTCAAATATTTTTGGACTCTATCGCAATTATCGTAAAACTCATGTTTTTTCACACTTTCTCAACTGTTTTGCATTAAATAAATTCACGCATCATATTCTACGCTATTTTTTAGTATATCCGATTGTATGAATGGTAAGGAAAGTCTGAGACAGACCAGCCTGCGTCAGAACCTCGTCAACCTGATCGTCAGGAAGCTTCCTCTGAGTCCTGCTGTAATACAGAAGACAAAAGCCAAGCTCAGATCTCCAATGATTCAGTGTAGTTCAATATAATTCTGTTTATATAAGGGATAAAGGCAGAGCC